>CM060607.1:40411439-40558939 GCA_030578255.1 Tiaroga cobitis | reverse complement strand
ATAAGCTTCGAACTTCAAGAGTATTCAAAGTGTTCAAACTACATATGGGCTAAATAACCATTAGACGTCAAACTAATCTTCATTACAGACAAGGCTAACTAATATTCAAATGAATGTTCCTTCATTTGAATAGAAGGAACGTTGTAGTTTACGTTGACATTCTTTTGAAACAATTGCAAAACAACTCTCGAGTTTAATAACGTCTGAGTGACATTCACAAGCCAATAAAATGTGAGAAGTTAAAGGGCGACACAAGGAAACAACGTGCTATTGAAGGGGCCAAACTGCCCCCTACCACATCCGGTAAAACAAAGTTTATTGCCCTTTTATTTCCCAGACCATTACAAACACACCTCCTGATTCAGTAAAACAATCATCGTCATGACACTATCTATCATCAAATGCTTGTGTTATTTTCTTCACATCTTTTAGTTTGAATCAATCCTGCATGCAGAAAACTGCCCCCAGATCAAATTCTCAAAAGCAGCTGATTTCAACAACCAATGATTTTATTTTTCTAATCCAAAGACTCCCTTCTTTGAGCAGCAAGTTTGAAAAAAGCCTGTAAAACTACTAAAGGAATTTGTCCCCTCTCAAAGCCGCGTTAACCTTTTACTGGCTTTACAAGAAAAAGTCTGGTGAATCCTGAGAGAGGTTCTCAACGATACTCGTGGTCTCAAGTACAGATTTATGCCTTGCCAGAGCGAAGCTTGTCCTCTGGGGTTGTTGTAGCGCTGTTTGAGGCTGGCTGTATAGGGCAGAATAAAAGGACGACTATAAAGTACGACACTGAATTATGGCCGGCTTATTCACCACGGCTGAAAACACAGTAATCATTTCCATATAAATCAGGATAATTTAGAGCCGCATGGCTGTTTGCCCTCCCCTCCGAGCTCTCTGAAAGGACTAGCCAGCCAAATTGGAGGGAAACAAACAACACTTTGCATTTGCATATTGAAAAAAATAATTTATTGAAATAAATTAAATTATTCCCAAAAAGGAAATCAAACCCTCATGGTTGTCACTTATTACAATGCACATAATTACGAACACGCTTGAGACGTATAACATTTGATTATTAGAATTTTTTTAGAAGGTCTATTCTATGAATAAAGCACACGGTCACCTTTCAGCCTATGAAGGGATTGTAAAATAAGGAAATTTACTGTTTGTATTTTTAGGTTTAACAGCCCAACAGAGGCCCAATTTGTAGTTTGTCTTAAAGCAACGAGTGTTTACAGCCTTTTTAAGAGGCTTTAATGTTCTGACATCAATTTGTAATTGGCTGAGGACGTTCCCGAGTCCTCGGGATTGTCTGAAGCTGTTTTATGCTTATACACAATGCCTTGACAACACTAATGAGGATTACCATAATAGTGCCACAGTCTGTGAGGTTCGCCTTGATGCTGAAGACATAGTCGTTCTCAACCTGAACACCTCGACAGTCAGGATCATTCAGTTGCAAATCCCAAACCTGAGCCGAAATGACAGTGGAAAGTTTCATTCAGGTTCAAGCATGATTTATTGCGATTGATTGAATTATTTGTGAAATAAATGGCATACGGCATGAACGTACGTAAACAGGCGGCTCTTTGTTGAGAAAAAACACACTAGGGATGATAACCTGCATCTGATCATTGTTGCAAATCACGGTCTCGTTGAGTTCTAGGACAAAATAGAAAGGAATGTTTAAATATTAGTATATTTTATAATATATAATAATGGCAATGGTACATGCTTCAAAAGAAAAAAATACTAAAACAAAACAAATAATACTATCCAAATATTATTTTCTGATATATATTTATGTAAAATGTTATTTCAAAGTGTATATATATATATATATAAACACTTTGAAATAACATTTTAAAATATAAATATATTATAAATAAAATAGTGCATTTTTAGCTCTTTTAGCAAAAAAATAAAATTTGCCAACATGTATATCCCAAATCCAAACTGGTTTATATGCATGTAATAACAAAACTATGCATTTGAATATTTCTCTATTTAGGTGTTTGACTAGACTTCCCGGTAACACTTTATTTTAAGGTCCTTGTAATAAGCAGTAATGAACAGTTAATAAGACACTTATAAGACCTTATAAGATGCATATATGATGCATATAAACTATTAACTAATGATAATAAATAAATTAAATTAAATAATACATGTCTCAAGTATCAATACATTGCACTTTTAGAACAGCCGTACAAACATAAATGGTAACACAAACTCCCAGTCACTTAAAAATGGACCTTCCTAAGAGGGAGTAGTTTCCCTGATCTCTTCAGGTCCTGGACCTTTAATTAACCCTTATATGAAGTAGTTAATCCTTATATGCATCTTATAAGGTCTTATAAGTGTCTAATTAACTGTTAATTACTACTTATTACAAGCACCTTAAAATAAAGTGTTACCGACTTACCTTTTTCTTCAAACTGCACAGCAGAGGTTACTGTCCATATTGAGAGCAAAGACCATGTGAGCGCCAGAGTAACAGGTGTCATCCTCGAAGCAGAATCTGTCTGGCTTCTTCTCCCCTGAAATTTAGTTCCGTCTTCGGACCTTTCCATCAAATCTTCTCGGCGATCACCTCGACTAGCTGTCAGAGCCAGACGTAGTGCTTGAGCTCTCTCCAGACGTTCGAATCACAGCTCTAATGAAGTGGGAACCTCCAGTTGCTTTGGAACACCGGCTTGAATGATGTCCACACCAACAATGAGATTCCACACATGAATAGGACAAGCTGGGGGGAGTCCAAGGTAACACCGACCAACTAGATTTCAGGCAAAAGCAGAAAAAAATACTACTAACAACCCACTTAGCAGACACCGCACTACATGTCTCAGTACGTTGGTCGACAAGGAGTTTTGTTTGTCATGCAAAGGGAACAGAGGTACAGGGGCAGTGTCTTGTTTTATCTCACTCTTTTGTCTGTATAGGTTTTTAAAGGGCATGGCAAACGCTTTACTGTTTCGGGAACCCCAACGACTCGCTTGAAAAGAAATCCCATCAGACTGAGTCAAGGGCAGTTCAGTGACACCTTTGCAGTGGAGTTGATGTGTTTAAGACTGTTTGGACAGAGAAAGAGGTCAGCCATTCAACCTTGTGAGGGAGATCTTCAAATGTTAGATGGTAAAATGCAAAATGATGGCATTGGAGTCAACAGGGATTCTGCAGGTTTTAAGAATGTAAATAAGACTTTTTCCAAGACCTTTTTAAGACCAAGTAAAGAAAATTGAAAGAATAAATTGAAGGGAACACAATACGTCAACACGTTCTCGAAATGTAAATGTCTAGGGACAAACACGAGTTGCATTAGCAACACTTCAGAGTTTGAAAACAAATTCCAACAGACATCCATTACTTTTTAATTCATTTTCCAAAAAACAATACGTTGAATACCTCTGCTCTAAACCACTAGAATATGGACATAACTTTTACGGTCTCTTCTGATCACACGGCAACAAAGGGATGTTCTTCCTAAGTATTTTCCAGTGCAATTGTCTAAAGATTCTTAAATCAACATGCATTTACTCGAGATATACATTTTTCAAGACTTCAATTGGATCTCAAGGAAACGTATCAAAAATGTTTTGACATTTGTATTGGGAAAACAGGACAAAAACACTGAGGAAGATAAGCATTTTTTTGCAATGTATGCAACATTTAATGCCATAACTTCATGAATTTAAGGCTTTTTAAGACCCGCAGAAACCCTAAATCAATCCCTGAATTGAATTTTCTGAGGATATTCAATAAAATGATCAGTCTGCTAAGCATGTTTCCCTGAGAGAGAAAATTACATTCCAATTTACATGGCAAACTGCACAATGGAAATATACAATAAAAATATACTTCTCTTTCTGTCATCAATTTATTGGTTAATTTTGTTCCATTTGAAAATGTGCAAGACTGTATTTTGGTTATCACAAAATGATATTATAATAAAAAGATATTAGAATGTTTTTCAGTACAGCTTAACAGAAATAATTTAGTTTCTATGTCTTTGTACATGGTAATTCCAAGACAAAGAAAGTCTCTTTTTTCCTTTTACTTTCTGGTTTTACTTTTTACAAGTGGTCTTTATTGGAAGAGTTTTACAGACATTGAATCACGGGTCTTTTGTCTTGCAAATAGCACCAGATAAATGTTCCTACATGGTCTGCTACAACTTTCCGCAGACAATCCACTGAATGGAGCGTCTGAACGCAAGACACTCCCCCAGAGATCAGTGCAGTAAAGTCAAACGATTTCCTTCCTAAACATAATGGAAAAGACCATAAAACGCGATTGATTTCGATTAAAAAATAAAACAGGACAAGCGCATAACACGATATGTGACATTATTGGAATTATCAACTTTACAGCACAGATTGACAGACTGTGATTTCAGTGGGCTTCTTATAAAACGTTTGTTCGATTAATCACAAATACACGAGTGCTAATGATAAAACGAATCCACTGTACAGCGTGTTTAACATTAGAAATCTATTCTAATTTAAATACAGATCCTTAAAACATTATTAAAAAAACATTTGTTTATGCACAAGGCATTCATAAAAATCGCACCTACTATCAATCAATCTAGAAAAAAATCAATCTAGAAAACAAACAGAGATACAAGACTTATACATTCAATTATTTTCTTTTTCACATCGAGCATAATGAATAAATTACACCACGGGACAGATCGTATAGAAAGGGGAATGTGCAAAGCAAACATATTGGCGTGCTGGAGAGCAGCGGTCAGCTCGTCTCCTGGCTGGTGTTAGTGTAGTGTTCACATTACTGGCCTCTGGACTGAGACATTTACTCAAGAGACTCGCTATCCTCTGTGAACAGCTCGGCCAGATCTGCCACTGTAAATACGGAGGCCTCCGAATGCTTCATGGACGTGGAACTATGACTGAAGAAGATGTTGATTTGAGACAGATTAGTCAAGGTCATTTATGTAAACAAAGCAAAAAAACAATGTAAATATGCTTATAAATTAATATTTATAAGAAGAATTATAGTTCACCTTAAAATGAAAATCAAGTCATCATTTACTCACCCTGGTGTTGTTCAAATGGCATACAGCCTTCTTTCTTTTATAGAAAGAATTTATTTCATTTAATAAAAATCTTCTTTTTTTTTTTTAAGTTCCGCTCATGCTCGTACACATAATGGCAGTAAATGGCGACCGGCGTCAAGTTTTAAAAAAAAAGACGCAAAATGATCAAAGAATGATCCCATGTGAATCGTGTCGTATATATTCCAAGTGGGTTACGCTTTATTTTAAAGTGACGTAGTTACATTGTACGTACTTAAATGAGTACTGAGTGATATTAACTACTAACTAATAGAGTTAAAGTTAGGGTTTGGTTTAGGGTTAGTTACTTGTTATTATGCATAATTTACTGCTATTACTAGTAAGCACATGTAGTAACGTGTAAATACATCACCTTAAAATAAAAGTGTTACCTCAAGCGTTCCGGGGTATACAATAGGGTTTGACGATGTGCGCATTAGTGTCCCTCTATAAGCACCTCACCCAGAAAAAGCAAACAAGTTGTGAGAAATCAAGATTGACAAAAACATGAACTGAAACCCCAAAAAAGCTATCTGTGTACTTTCTTAAATGAGTCAGATTTCATCGGACAGGAACTCCGTTTATCTGATGAAGGGAACCCACGTTTATACACACCTCAGAAAACAGGGTTCATTTCAAAGGGTACAAAGGGTTCATTTCGCGTTTTTATTTAATTTATTTTGATTTCTCACTATTTTTTCTGGGTGAGAGAGGGTGAACCTTATAAAGCTTATAACGTCATGCAGGCTGGAGGTCTGCTTATAAAGTCATGCAGGCATGCAGAGCAGACCGAAGGCCAATGTCAAGAATTTTGTTTAATAATTCATTAAATTTAGATTTGTTTTTCACCAAACCATATCGTATATGCCCAGAACACTTGGAATATACAACATGGGATCATTCTGTGATACTTCTGCTTCTTTTAAAAAAAAAAGCTTGATACTGGTCGCTATTCACTGCCATAATATGGATGAGCGAGAGCTGGACTTTTTTTTTCTCTTTATTCTCCTTTTGTGGTCCATAAACTAAAGGGCATAAATTATGACTTAATTTTCATTTTAGGGTGAATTATCCCTTCAAGAGTCCAATTACTCTGATCCCGACAAATTAGGTTTTCTTTCCTGTGTTGACCAGGGAATTAGGGTGGGAGATATTTTTTTTTAAAAAAGGGGAACTTCTAGCAGTGCACTTGTATGAGGATGGTTATATACGGTTTAACATACATAGACTAAAAGTCAGTATAATCTTGATTTCAAGGACTATTTATTTAAAATGCCCTCCTTGTGTGTAAAGGACTCACCTCTTTTCTACTGTTTTTATCATGGCTTGCATTCGCTCCTCAATGGTGGACTTGATCAGAAACCGATGTACAAATGTGGGTCTGGAAAATTGATGAAAAAAATTGAATAATCTGATAACATGAGGCCTGTCATTGTTTTTTTTTTGTGGTTTAAAAATGCAAAAACCTTTTTGGAATTTGTGCCATTTTATTGATAAAAGAGATATTCTGCAAGCCAGATTCAAACTCATGTGAGCAACACGTGTTGAGAGCATGCTGAACACTTTGTGAATGGGTTGATGCCTACTTGGTCTGGCCAATCCGGTGCACTCTTCCGATGGCCTGCAGCTCGTGGGCGGGGTTTAGGATGGGCTCCACCAGCAGCACATGCGTCGCCTCGATGATGTTCAGCCCGTTTGAGCCCGTGTGCAGCGGCATCAGCAAGATGTTGATCTTATCCTCGTATTTAAAAGCACTCAGGTTCTCCTAAAAAAATTAATGCACTAATCATCATTTCACATTTTATATGTATTATGGGGAGACAGCTTTGTGGTTAAAGAAATGCAGTGGGGGATAATCAAACAGTCCAATTAATTGGATAAAATTTGGCCATTTTAAGATTGTCATGAACCATTAACTGAACTCAACTATTTGAATAAAAGAAAGCGTAGTTTTCATAGTTTGTCTTATCAGAAATAAATAAATAATTACAAAAATAAATAGATAAAGCAAAGTAATAATAAATAAAAAACAGTTCCAAAATGTATTTAATTTCCAGAGGTTTGTTTGTCTCATTTAAAATAAATAAATAGTACATTTAAATCAAATAAAAATTCTTCAAAAAACTGTTTTAAAGTTGATTAATTTAATGTCCAGTTTTGTGTCTCATTTGAAATGAATAAATTAATATTATACATTAAAAAATAAAACAAAAAACAAGATGGATTAAAATGGATTTTATTTAATTTTTATAAAAAAATTTTTTTTTTAAACACTGCGGGTATGGGTAATTAAAGGTAACAGAAATAATTACATTTATGAAACATGGCTCATTTTAGTGTCTCTACTTGTTTTCTAATGAGATATTTTATTAATTACAGAAAGCAAAGGGAAAAAATCCTTCATAAAAAAAAACTGACGTTTTGTTGCTACATTGTCATCATATTCAACACAAACCTGAAATTTGTGAATTCCGTTGATCTGTGCAAACTCCAAGTTGTTGTCGAAAAGGGCTTTCGCAATGATGTCCAGGACGCCCTGCCACTGACAGATGAGGCGTAAATGTAAGGTCAAAGGTTAAGAGCTGTAGTCTGCTGTTTGATGTAGTAACTCATTTAATGAGAGCGTTACCGTGGAGAACACAAGAGACTTGGCTCCCGGGTCGGTCATCTGGATTTTCTTTAGGACTCGAACAACAGCTTCAACCTTCGTGGAGTGGCTACCCTACAGGGTAAAGAGATTACAGAGATGCCACAATCATATCTGACCTCCCTGAAAATTCACATCAGTCATTCAGTCTTTCATCCCAGTAAGAACACTTGCATTGTAAAAAAACTTTAAAAGCCTAAAAAAAAAAGCAGGAATTGCCTCTGACCTTCACAGGGATGTCCTGCCCCTGGTGGGCGCTCTCAGTGGTGAACACATACGAGATCTCTGAATGTGAAGTGGTTTGCCGGCATATGGCGCACTTTATGGCTCTACGACGATTGCCGACGCTGTACTGCTCCACAATGATGGCGATGCACTCGTTACAGAAACAGTGTCCACAGGTCAGTACGGCCCACTATCAGTCAAAAACACCTTCAGAGTATATACATACAAATACACCTGCCAAACTCATTTTTGTTTTTATTTTACCTCCTGACCCAGTGGTCGAGCACAGATTGGGCATGGTTCTGGATTCAGACCGCCAGTGGACTTATCCTGAGACTGAATCAATCCATACATGAATTACTACATTAGTTTCGCTCATCTATACATGTACTACAAGTACACACAGTGTCTTAAAGACATATCATGCAAAACAGGAATTTTCTTGCTCTTTTAAAAGTTTGAATATACTATGTAGACAGGCTCAATTTGACATCGTAAAGTAAAATACCATCCCTAATCCACCCCGAACTTTTGTAGAAGCTAAACTAAAGACTTTTCTTCTCGTTTCACATGAAGACAGTTCAGCCAGTCATGACAGAAGTTGTGTAATGTATCTTTAAGACAAGACACTACAGGTGAATAAGGTAAAAAATTTTACTGATAGATTTCACCAGACTTTCACTAGTTGATTAATCACAGTACATAGAGACAATTGTTTTGTATTACAAATGATCTGAAATGTTGTTTAAATACGCAATTATATGCATCATCCATCTTATTAAATATGCACTAATTTCTCATTTGCATACATTTTTAGAACAGAAATCTGAAAATTAGATAAAGCTTTTTTTTTTTCTCCATCTTGTTGACAGAGCTAAAGAATTTACGGGGGGGGATTTTGGATATCTCTGTTTATCACACCATAAATCGAAAACATTCACCATGTAAAATGATGTATTTAGTTCAGGTAAATGTTATATGTACAAACCCCCTTTTAAACACCTTCAGAATATAGACAGTTTGGTGCAAGTAAGAGCTAATAAAATGGAGATTTCTGTCTCAGTGCATAAAATCTTTTTTGTTGTTGTTGTTGTTGAGAAAACGGCCTTTAAATATATGTATTATAATTTAAATCTACAAATGCAAATAGATAAAGTGTACCGTAATAAAATAAACACTTAAATGTGTATTTTTGATGTTTTCATTCTACTAGTTTGAAAGAAGACATGTTACGGAACAGTGCATGAAAAAAAAACATGGTTTTGCCTGTTGCATCTTGCCATAAAGGGATAGTTCACCCAAAAATTAAAATTAGCCCATGATTTACTCACCCTCAGGTAACCCTAGGTGTATGTGATATTCTTCTTTTTGCTGTTTCTGTTTTGAAGTCCATAAAAGTGCATCTATCCATCGTAAAAGTGCTCCACACAGCTCAAATGCATCGCTTCAGAAGGCCTTTATTAACCCCCCGGAGCCGTGTGGAGCTCTTTTATGATGGATAGATGCACTTTTATGATGGATAGATGCACTTTTATGATGGATAGATGCACTTTTATGATGGATAGATGCACTTTTATGGACTTCAAAACAGAAACAGCCATTCACTGCCATTATAAAACTTTGAAAAGCCAGGAGATTTTTTTAATATTACTCTGATTGTATTCGTCTGAAAGAAGAATCTCATTTACATTTGAGGGTGAGTAAATCATGGGCTAATTTTCATTTTTGGGTGAACTATCCCATTAACTCTTAAAGGTATAGTAGCAAAAAATACTTAGCACCAAGGTTCAGAGACAGGATGGAAATGGGTAGACTTTTGTGTAAAAACGTTACTAAATGTTAAATAAAGTTCCTTTAAAGTGAGAAAGACATCATGATTTACCTTCTCCAGGTTATTGAGATAGAGAAACTGCCCAAGCTTTTTTTGCAGTTGTGATTTTGCCACTGCCCTGTCATTGAGCAGCTTTATCCTATTCTGCTCCACCTGTTCACATGTAAAAAGAGACAAACTAAAGGCTCTTACTTCTCTTAAGTCACATTAAGGATGACAGATGGGATTATTTTTGTCATCATCACCTCGTGAGGTTCTATGATATGCAGCACTTTGGGTTTGGGCTCATCAATTAACCGCACACGCAGCCTCTCCGTGGCCATCCCCAGCTCATCTATGGCCGACACGTGATCCCGCAGTGACATCCAGTACTCATGCAGCAGCTGAAAGAGCACCAGATGGTCGTGAGACAAGCATTTTGATGAATACATTAAAGCACTTCATCATTCATCACTCAATGAGAAATCGATCACAAACCTTATATTCTTTCTTCCAGGACTCAAAGAGCTCCATGAAAGAGTTTCCCTCCTCTATGAGGCCAGACTCCAAGCGGCGGACCTTGGCGAAGGACAGGGTGGCTTTAAGGGCTCGTTCAGTCTCACTGGCCGCCCACAATCCTCGACTGGTGGTGGGAAGTCTGTCGTCTACCAGACCTTCCTCATCTTCAATCATTTCCTCAAAGATGGCCGTCTGCCCCTTTACTCTGCCCAAAACGCATAAAAAAAAAATACACTTTATAATAAGGTCTGACTTGTTAACATTAGTTAATGCATAATGCATTATTTTACATGAACTAACCATGAGCAATATATTTTTAAAGCTATTGTTAACCTTTGTTAATGTTTAAAACAACTGTTAGTTGTGGAATTCAATCCGTGGAATGACCAACATGACCTCGACAAGGAAGCCATTGTTCGCCGGTAATGAAACTGATAAGGCAAATGAATTGAATAATTTTTATATGAGATTTGAGGCAGACACTTTTAAGGAATGTTTTGATATTTTAGGTAATATAAACTGTAATGTTAGTGATGATAGAATATTAATATATATTCAGGGGATGTTACAAGGGTTTTTAAAAATGTATGCTCTAGTAAGGCAACGGGACCAGATGGCATGTCATGTTTTCTTTTAAAGACATTTGCTGAGGAGCTCACACCAGCCTGGCATCGCCTTTTCCAGCTCTCAATTGATTCATATACAGTACCACAGCTTTGGAAAAAATCTATTATAATCCCAATTCCAAAAAATTCTTGCCCTCAGGGCAATAATGATTATAGGCCAGTGGCCTTAACATCAAATGTTATGAAATCATTTGAGAAGATTATTATAGGAGAACTGTGTAAGGAAGTGGAGCCATCCTTAGATCAGTATCAATTTGCATATAAAAATAACCGTGGTACTAATGATGCGGTTTCTACATTAACGCACCTTGTTTTAAAGCATCTGGAGAGTCCAGCCTTTTTATTGATTTTATCTCTGCGTTTAACTCCATTCAACCACATAAACTGCTGGAGAAATTAATTAATTTACGAGTTAATCCTTTTATAATTAATTGGTATATTTCCTTCTTAACACATAGGACACAACAGGTGAAATTTAATTCAATGTTGTCGTATCCTGAGTATGCGCTGATGAACTCTGGTCGGAGGTACAGGGTTCTATTATGCAAGCATAACCGATACAAATATTCATTTGTACCACTGTCTGTTAAATTAATTAATGAGCAATTGCAGCAGGAAGCTAAATAACTGCAATTGCTGGTATAACAGGCAGGAACTGAGGGTGGTGTTATGAGATGTACTGTTTTTATGATGTAGGGTTTTTAGGATTTGAAATGTTTGTTAATGTTGTATGTTACATGTGTTGTGTGTTGATGCGGCAGCAGTTCCCTAATCTAAAACAAATTTCTCTGAAAGGGAGACAATAAATGCTACCTTGACCTAGTTGTTGGTTCATGTTAGTTCACATTGACAGTAGAAATTAGCATTAACCAAGATTAATAAATGCTATAGAAGTACTGTTCATTGTTAGTTCATCTTAACTAATGTAGTTATGTTAACAAATGAAACCTTATTGTAAAGTGTCACCAAAAAATAAAGTTTACTGACTTTACTTTCTGCATATAGTGTTTTATAAAGAATAGTTTACCCAAATGTCTTTAGAAACCCATGACTTTCTTTTATTGGTTTAGATGACTTGGAATAAAATGCATTCATTCAGTCATTTTGACAACTTTTATGATACTTTTCTTTATGATAATATATTTTATGGATGAAAGCAGCTTAGCATTCTGCTAAACATCTCCTTTGTTCTACAGAAGAAAGAAAAGTCATGTGGGTTTGGAACGACACGAGGGTGAGTTTTATCAGAACTTTAATTTCTTGATGAAATATCATAAATTGCACAATATCTAATGACCAATTGATTTAATGTGATATTGTAACTTACGTGTGAGAGAAAAGTTTTGATTCATAGTCCGTAAAAAGTTCATCAGCTTTGCAAAACACACAGCTATGGAACAAATATTAAAAGAACACATTTTAAATTAAAATGAGGTGAACAATTACAACAATTTGCAAGTATGACGTTTAAGGTGTAATGCGTAATTTCTTAAACGCTAGAAACTCCAAAGCAAAAAATGCAAAAACAATGAGAGTTACAAAACATATGGAACATAGAGGCAAAGCATTACTGTTATAATGTGCAATGAAAAATGTAGTATTTTAAAATTCATCCATTTTCACTAGGGGCCTTAGATTTTTGAATCACACTGTCATTTTTTTTCCAATTCAGTTTGGTCCTGCTGCAACTGTAATATAAAGTATGCACTTCACCTATAAAACATTAAAAAGACCATACTTGTTCAGTGGCAGTCGAACAGGCCGTAGGTGGCAAAGTGTTGTTTCCTCTATGACTTGCTGAGATGGCGGCCCCTCCAGCTTCTTTACAGCATCCTGGACCGTTTTCTGTGATTTCATCAAATCATCCATTTGAGTGCTGAGCAGAAACTGAAGACCACGAGCATCTCGAAACCTATGAATGAGACGTTTTTTTGTTAAATGGTAATTTATGCATTAAAAAATATTTGTCTGTTAAAAAGGATTAAAGTGAATGGTGGAAGATTACTTGTCTGCCAAAGACAGCTTGTTGGCTTGTTGTTTATAACTGCAAGTGAGCTCATTTTGGATGCGGCCCACAAGGTCATCATCCATAGAGTACTGAATGGCCTGCTGTATGACATCCAGCCACCAGGGAGAGCGAACGTTCACCTAGGGCAAAGCACACAATTATCAATTATTAAACTGAATACAAAAAACCTCAACTAAAACACTAAGATGAAAAATAAGCTCTATGATAACTGAGCTTTTACCTTGCGTTTTAGCTCTTTGATGTGCTGAAGAACAGGTTGCAGGTTCTGCTGTGCTTCTGAAACCTCTGAATTCACCTTCGCCATGTAGTGCTGCTTCAGCTGCTCAGCCTAGGATGAAAACACATGGAACTAGAAATGATAGCAGAATGAACTCAATTTCTTATTAAAAAAATCTATAATATTTAAGCCAACCTCTTCTTTGAGACTGTCATCTCTCAGGGTTGGTGGAATCCCAGGATGCTTTGCATTTAGAAGCTCCATCAGATTATGAGTTGCATGAAGCCTCTATAATTTCAGACAAAAAAAACAAAATCCCCAATAACGTTGAGAAGCAACAATACCCACCAAAATAAAAACTGTGGAACAATTTTCAACATCTTTTTAACAGGAGGTGACAAAACTTTGTGCAAAACAACAATAAAGATGAATTTGGAATGATGAATTGAAATAAGTAAAAAAAAAATTTAAAAAAAGGATTTGGAACTGGATGAATGGATAAAGTGAATAGAACGATAGAATGAACAGAATGATAGATAAAGCCAATAGAACGACAGACAGAACAATAGATACGAACAGAATGATACAGTAGAGAGAGAACAGAATGATACAGTAGATAGAGAAACAGACTAATAGAGAGAAAAGAACGATAGATAGATAGAGTGAACAGAACGATAGATAGAACAGAATGACAGACAGATAGACAGAACATAGATAGAGCGAATAGAACGACAGAAAAACGATGGATAGAGAGAACAGAACGACAGACAGACATGGATGATTTGGAATGATTTACCTGAAGGGAATCAGTTTTCAGTCTTGCTTTATGTTCTTCAGATGATCGTAACACATCCCTGTACATCTCCGCTGCATCTGCAAACTCTCCTGGCAAGGACAGGAAACCGTTCATTAATGTCTACAGCAGTCGAGGCAGGTACAGGTACAGAAATACTGTAGGTGTTCAGAAACAAGGCTCACAACACCTCTAATGATGTGGATTCCAGCCAGACCATTCAGAGCACACACCAGCTGCCTGTGGGCTTCTTCACACTCCACCCGACATTTCTTCTGCAACGACTTCAGCAATTCCTCCATTGTCATTGTGCTGGAACAGGAAACAAACAAATCAATGTGGATAAAATGAACTGAAACACTTCATCCACAAAAAACTGATCAACTACATCTAAAATCTTTTTCTAAGAACCTCTTCTGGAAGGGCAGAAATTCTCCTCTGACAGCTTGGGGATGGCAGCAGGCCTGGCGTAGACGCAGAAGAGGGTACAATATGGTAGTGACGGTACGTCGGTCCAAACTACCCAGCTTTAGTGACCAGTCAGAGATCTTCCTTAGCTTGACAAGAGCATCCTGGGAGCAAACCTCATGCTGACGGTGATAAAAGTGTCCTTCCACTGGGGAGAAGTTGAGCCAATGGGTCTCTTCTGTTTGAGGGGGGATTTGGATCTGAAAATGAAGTATATGACACCAAATTAAAGCAGAGATGAGATGTTGGTTAAGATTAGACAATTAAAGTCAAAGATTTAACCTGCTAACCTGATCAATGACATCTTTTTTGGCAGATCGCCACAGTAATTGACCAATGACGTAGTAGAGTGGTCCTGTGTTGCCGTGGCGATACGGGCGATAGAGTAACTGGTCCCACCAGTACTTCACCCAATAGGGATCAACTCCCAAGAACAGGACAAGACCGTACAAGTCTAAAAGATAACATAAACCAAAAACGATTAGCATTACATAAAACTGTCTTCTGATTAAATTAGGCTGATTCATTGCTGACGTAAATGCCAAGATATTTTATTTGTGACCACAGTAGCAAAAATGTCAAATGAACTGGGAAGTTCTTTTAAAGGTGTTGATGTAACTTTTTCACTCTACTAAAGCATAAAAATACCATAATATGTTTGCAGATATATAGGAAACATGCTGAGTTCACATACTCGTTTCTCTGAAATACACTTCTACAGTACAGCCAGTTATTTTGCTATAAATATTTATACACATACAATAAAATGTGTTAGTCAAAATTTTACGTTGGTAAATATTGGTATTTATTGTCACACATATAAATACATTGTTTTAAAATATAATTCTTCCATGAGTTTGTTAAATGAGCAAAACATTCCTTGGTTATTTTTGACTTCTACAATTTACTGCATTTTGCTCTTACATCGTAAATTTTGAATCAAAGATTGTTTGGTTATTTAAAAATAGATGTTTATTTTAAATGTATACATAAAACACACACACACACACAGGTGGAGCTGGGGAAGGTGGAGGGTTTCTAACAGCACACTGCAGACTACTAACAGTAATTTGAATGTTGAGCCGCAGCTTATTGGCCGCTGATGCAACATCACCTAATCAGCTGCGCTATGTAGATAACGATGTGATCGCTACAATTGAGTTAAGGACCTACCAGCCAGCGCCATCTAGAGTTTCATGACAGAACTTGGTATATATATAAACACCCAATAGTACAACTTGGACATACAAAAATATTCCACGAAAATATTAAGCAGAACAAATGTTTTTTCTGAACAGTAGTGTCTATGTACAGTATATATACACATCAAGATTTTTTTTAATGAAATATTAATTCTGCTCACCTTCCAAACCTCTCTGCACAGGTGTTCCACTGACACACCAACGATTAACAGATGTGAGACGCAAAGCCATCTCTGCTGCCTGTACAGATAAAAAACTATTTCACAAAAATGATTGTGCTGTCTCTGAGATTAAAAATGAACAGGATAAATATCAGTAATATTAATGAGACTGATGTGATGACCTTAGCTGTGGTGCACTCCACCATCTGAGCCTCATCCAAGCAGACGCGCCACCACTCCACGGCCACTAGAGGGCTCGGTATGGCCATGTAGCGCTTCTGGTTGCGGAATCGACGGCCGTCTTTGCTGTTGCTGTGGGGGATGTCGACGTAATTGATTTCAGTGCGCAGCACGTCGTAAGTGGTGATGACCACATCCTGCTCAGCCAGAATGTGGGGTTGGATGAAACCATGTCTCTTCACGCCCTGATACACCTAAAAACAAGTTTCAAGTAAAAAAAATAATAATAATTATTTAATGGAATACTGCAGTATTAATCATAAGTGATTTATGCATGCACATCATTATTCCATCCATCTTCTTCCGCTTCATCCGGGGCCAGGTCGCGGGGGCAGCAGTCTAAGCAGAGATGCCCAGACTTCCCTCTCCCTAGACACTTCCTCCAGCTCTTCTGGGGGGACACCGAGGCGTTCCCAGGCCAGCCGGGAGACATAGTCTCTCCAGCGTGACCTAGGTCTTCCCCGGGGCCTCCGCCCAGTGGGACGTGCCCGGAACACCTCCCCAGGGAGGCGTCCAGGAGGCATCCTGAACAGATGTCCGAGCCACCTCAGCTGACCCCTCTCGATGTGGAGGAGCAGCGGCTCTACTCTGAGCTCCTCCCGAGTGACCGAGCTTTAAAGGGATCGCCCAGCCACCCTGCGGAGAAAGCTCATTTCGGCCGCCTGTATCCGGGATCTTGTCCTTTCGGTCATGACCCAAAGCTCATGACCATAGGTGAGAGTAGGAACATAGACTTTGCCTTACGGCTCAGCTCCTTCTTCACCACAACAGACCGGTACATCGACCGCATTACTGCAGAAGCTGCACCGATCCGTCTGTCAATCTCCCGTTCCATCCTTCCCTCACTCGTGAACAAAACCCCAAGATACTTAAACTCCTCCACTTGAGGAAGGATTTCTCCACCAACCTGAAGTGGGCAAGCCACCCTTATTATTATTTTTAAATTGTATGCCCTCGTAATCTTTAATCAACATAACTTCCTCTCCCTCTTGCAGCGACATCTCTTCTCTGATGGACCTTTTTGTCACAGACTGTGATGATGCGTTTTAATGGTCATCAGCATCGTAAATCCTGCAAAGTTTTATATATATATATATATATATATATATATATATATATATATATATATATATATATATATATATATATATAATTTTTTTTTATTATTATTATTATTTTTTTTACATATTTATAACACTACTTTGTATTATATTACCTTTGCATTCAATGACGAAAAAACTAGCTAACGCTGCTTTGAGTGTGTTTCTAATACAGAGGCTGTGGGAGTAACAGACAAATCTTTCTCTCTTCTGACTGCCGTTATCAATCCCTCGCTATTTTTTTTCCTCTTCCGTAGTACTGAAAAAAATAAACTTTGGAAGTCAATGGGGCCCATCAACTGTTACTGACATTCTTCAAAAAAAAAAAAAACATCTTCTTTTGTGTTCAGCAGAAGGAAGGAATTCATACAGGTTTTGAACAACTTGAGGGTAAGTAAATAATGACAGATTTTTCATTTTTGGGTGAACTATCCCTTTAAGTCTTTTAAATAAACAATGCAATCAAAAAAATAATCAAGGTCCCCACTACTGGTTAAACTAACTAAATAGTAGTAGTAGCTCTCTAGTTGGTCCTTACCAGCACTCTAAGGGAGGAGGTATGAATGTGCCGGTTAATTTCATCCACCCACTGGTGACAGATGGAGCTGGGTGAGATGATAAGAGTGGCTCCAGTAGACACAGGCGTCATGGCCACCAGGCAATGAGGGCAATAAAACGGAGTTGTTTCTAGGTTCTCCTCTTTATAGTTGACACACTCCGCGTGCTGCCACAGCAGACAATTGAGGCACTGAACCCGAGGCTTATAGTCCACCAACCCGAGCTCTCCACAGATGCACTCAAAGCGGTAATCTGAAGTGTTAAACGGGATCACAGACGCTCTAGTTGGGGTTTCAGGTTCAGGCTTTGAGTTTTGAGTAAGATCTGCTTCGGTACTCTCAATATGGATGTTTTTTGTCATTTGATGTTGGGGTTTGTCTGCTGTTTCTTTATCATCTTCATCTGTGATGTCTACTGACGTCTTCTGCTGTGGATTCTCTGCGTCCAGAAGGGAACCTGACTCACTCTTCAGTTCTTCTGTGAGGAGAGGAGGTGCCACACTGTCTTCAGAATCTGATGCTGTGGTATAAGAGGTCAGCGATGCCTCTTTATCCTGAGCAGAAACTCGACAAGATGTTCTCCTGGGAGTGGCCTTGTCAAATAATTTCTGCTAAAATAGTACAAAACATGAAAAAAGTGCATTTCATTTCGCATTTCAATAGTGTCTTATTTATTTTATAAAATTGTCACTATTTTTCTTAAAAAAAAAAAAAAACGTTTTGGGTAAACTATCCCTTTAAGTAACATCCTTATGCTAGAAAATATAGTTCCTTAAATGCACAATAAGATTTTCAGCTGCTATCAACTTTTTCAAACAGATTTTAAAGACATAACTATTCATTTTATTCTACTATACATGTATAATTAAATATATATTTAATCTTATAATTATAATAATTTAAGCTAAATGAAGCTACACAATCTGGTATCTCTGAAACACTGGAAGATGAGTCAAAGAATATTTTGAATGTTGTTCTACAATCTTTTTACAATCTTATTTGTATTGGTTTAGTGTTCTTTTTAGCCAATCCTTTAAAATAGTTTTTTTCCTGGTTAAAAAACAATAATAAATACTAATGAATAATAAAAATGTTTTCAATATTTATAATACACAACAAAAAAAAAGTAAAAATCTCTATAGAAGAAGTGAAAATTACAGTTCGATGAGCGGTGGGCTTCCTCTTCTTTTCTTTGTAGTTCTTCCCCAGTTTGAAGGATCCTGCTAGCCCTCGTCCTTTGATCTGTTCCACAATGTTCTCACTAATGAGTTTGGTCAAGATTTTCTTAATATGGTTACGGTTCTTTAGGGTGTCGTACTTGTACATGGTCCTTAGATAAGCAAAAATGGCATTGATTGACGCTCCTTTCCCAACCTTCATTTCCTTGATCGCAGTCAACAGCATCTCACGAACAGCTGAAAATAGAGAGGAAGTGAATGCAAGAACTTATTTATTATACATTATTTATGCACATTGGAGATGGTCTTGGATCAACAACCTTAGCTGTAACATGTTAATGAAAATATTTTTCCCTACCCCAAAAATAGCATTTGAATGCTGCTCTAGGACCAATCGGGATGTTGATCCAGGAACATGTTCTGTTTGGTTGCATCACATTTGATCAAATGAAAACTGTTAAAGAACTTTTTACCTGGATAAATGATCTTCTCCTTGGGTCTCACCTCATGTTTAATGGTTCGTTGTTTCTCTAATGGTGGAGGAGGGATAAAGTAATTCACAGATTGTCCCTGGGGAGGACAGAGACACAACAATAAAACAAACCAATTTTTTTTTTTTACTAATTTCTGGAAAGCCAAATAAATATTTCATTGTCCCTTGCCATTTAATTAGAAAATTCCGGTAACACTTTATAATAAGGTTACATTTGTTAACATAAGTCAGTGGTTCTCAAACTTTTTTGGACACGCAAGAACCAATGAGGTTTGTTCTCCCACGCCAAGCAGGTTCTGAGCTTCTGTTTATGTTCGCTGATCAATGTTTATATGTGAATAAAAGCCTAAATTAAATCTGTTCATCATATAAAGCGATCGTGTCTCTTCAGAAAATTTGGACTGAACCACTCAATTCAAATGGATTAGTTTTACAATCTCTTTATGAACTTTTTAAAGCGTCAAAGTGGTAGTTGCGTAGCTGTCAATGGACAGACATAAATCTCTCGGATATCAATTAAAAAGCAGCTATAATAATAATTATTATTATTATTATTATTATTATTAATAATAATAATTATTATTATTAAAAAGCAGCTGCTATTCATGTACTTTTTTTCTGCTGATTTCCCACGCCCCCCTGCATTACCTGTGCGCCCCCTATATTAATTACATGAATTACCAATGAAAAATACTTCTAAAGCATTTATTATTATTATTTATTGTTAATTTCAACATTTAGTAATGCATTATTAAAATAAAAAGCTGTATATGATAATATTATTTAATGGACATGAGCTAACAAAGAACAGTTGTATTTGTTTATTGTTAAAGAAGATGAATAAATGCTTTAACAAATGTATTGCATTTTTAGTTAATACATAAACTAATGGAAGCTTATTCTGTCAAATAATTCACAAGCATTTAAGGGCACATGTAATTGTAAACTTACCACAGGTAAAGTGAGAACCCCGTGCTCCAGGTTTTGCCGGGTGTTGCACAGAATAAGGGCCAGTACTTCCACGGTTTTCCCAAGCCCCATCTCATCAGCAAGGATCCCACCAGGCCAGTCCACTCCAGCCAGAGGAAACTCTCGGATCAAGCTGTGATTGAACTCAAGGTAATTAGAACAATGACTAGCTAGCATGACTGATCTCCAAAACTAAATGATATTGATATTATTGGATAGTTCATGCACATCTGTTTTAACTGCAGTTTCAGTATTTACTGCTCAAAGTAGAAAAAGAATCATACCATCCAGAGTAAGGATTGTAAAAGAGTTTTTTGCCACAAATCGTGATAATTTCCCTCCAAAGAAAATGCAACTGTTGCTCTGTGCAAGGAATACAAAGACTGTATATTAGCACTGAACTGTTCTCATGCACTGACATACAGCAAAGATGATGATAAAGCTTTGAAAAACCTTGAGAGCTGCTGCTTTTGTACTTCTCTCTCCTCAGCATCCAGCTGACCGCCTGACTCTGATAGGGTCTCAGCACAGGTATGAGGCCCGGGTGCTGGACGTCGAAGCTCTGCTCCGCTGCTTCTGTCAGGTGGAGGTGTCTGACATGATCGTACAGCTCCTCGACGTTCTGACGCTCCAGATCAGTGTCACACTCCTCCTCTTCATTGTCCATCACCTCTAAAAAATTAAAATCACATTGGAATAAAGTAAAAGAGTATTACAGGAACTAATGTCTATGCACAGAATATGCAGAATTTCAGCTTATCCTACAGTTTATAAAAATTAAAAATACATTTTAGCACCATTAATCTCACAGGTAGGTTTAAAAGGCATCTATATAGTTTCATCCTGCATAAAGACATATTATAAATGTGTCTAAAATATTACTTGAAAAATGTTACATTATTATATTTTTTAACTCTTTTAGTACTGTACTGTTATAGTATTGTATTTACTTATTTATTTTAATAAAATTTTTATTTATTGTTTGTTCAAATTCAATTTTTGTGGGCTTAGTGGGCCATGGAGTGCAGCTTCACCTCCAGGCTCAAGTGTATCACTGTAATTATGTTTCCTGTTTGCTTTTACAAAATGACAAATAATGTACTTTTGATGTGACCCCCGCCCTTTTTGCTGGGAGGCTAAATGGTGGCATCTTAAAATTATATTTAAGATTACCGGGGATGATGAAGTCATAGAAGAATTCCATTAATTTCTGCAGAAGCTGATTGGCTTTTTTAATGCGCCCATTTCCTTCACTGAGGAATTCTGGTCTGCCCAATCCTGATTCGAGAAGAAAGATTTTCAGCTGTTCAAAAAAGCAATTGGAGAGAAAACACGATAAGTGATTCGTTAATGTTGTGTTTTAATGATGGGAGTATTGAATCCACAGTCACAAAACCACTCAATCCTGATGATTTTGAAATACACACCTTTACTGATTCATCTCCTGAAGCATGGCACAATTTAATGACCTTTCTCTTCTGTAGCCAATCCAGGTCCTCCAACAATTTTCCACCAAAGCAACATTCAATCGGCACAGGGCAGAGAAGATCACTTCTGCCTGTCTCAACCTCCAATTCATGACTATCCAGACTCAGACTTAGATTGTCACCTGTTTTCTGCAGGCAGAAGGAATCGTCTCCAAGCACAAAAGGAATCTTTGGATAGAGGTCAAACTCTCCAATCAGCGCGTTCCACCCCTGTTCGAGAGCAGAAACGGGGATCACATTCAGTTCTATGGTATCTGGAAGAGAATCCTGTATGGAGCAGCTTGGACGCTCTTCTGATGGTCCTTCTTCTGTGCCTGCAGAAGATATAAAACACAGGCTTTCCACTTCCTGGCTGCTCTCAAGCACCGGTCCAGGCTGACAGCTGTCCGACGGTGCTGGGATTGACTCCTGAACGTCTTCAAAACCTCCTTCATTTTTCCGATCTTCAAGCATATCCCACTCCAGTCTCTTCTTGGCCTCCTCGTCCATGCGCACCGGCGGCACACGTTTCCTCCGGCTGCTCATAGTGGAAACCTGCAGAGATACGATGACACAAAGTTGAATTATCCATTTTGAATTAAAATGCTTCAAATCAAATGAGACTAAATGTAACAGCAGGCATGAGCAGAATTATACACCACTTCAATTTGAAACAGAATGTGAGTATTGTATCAGTTGTTGAGATACATAATGCAAATAAGTACACAAATGTACAGATGTTCAAACAAAATCCCTTACAGTTACAAAACTACACACATTCTCTCCTTTACAGAATCACGTATTCTGCACTATATTACACTGCAATATGTCAGACTGCAGCTTTAATTATATTTAATTCTGCACACAAACTATTGTGGTAACAAGCTGACGTTACTGCACTAATCCAGTTACTTGGTAAATGAACAGTGTAAATAAACAGTATCAGAATGGAAATGATATAACGTTATTCCGTTCATTCAGTCAAACGCTGCAGAATACTGACTATCATTATACCGCTTCATCAGCAGTCGAAATATACCTTTGATTTGCTTTGGGATGTGTTCTTGTCAGCAGCAAATAAATGTCCAAAAATAACTTTTATAAGCTCCAAAAGCAGCGCGACATTTTCATGCGTTTCTCCGCCATATTTAAAATACAGGAAGCGACGTCAGACTGAACCAAAACAATGCCAATGCACTGTAATATCTCAAACACTAGATGGCGCTAAACAGCCTTGTACAGCCAAGTATGGGACTCTTCTACTCATTTAGGTAGATATTAAATGGTTTGAAAAATTGGGTGACGAGGAAGTAGAAATAGAATCTGTAGGCTAATTATGCTGAACTTGGTGCTTCTGCAGATACCTAGTCATACCTTTTTGAATATTCTGCTAATATTAAGTTTGTTTAGAATTATTTTATAGATAAATAGTAATTATTCAGACTGAGAATGTTATATATAATTGTGTAGCCTATGTATAATAATTATAATACAAATTATAATAATGACACTGCAAAAATGATTGTAGGCGGCTGTTTAACGTAACACAAAATGTATATTTCCATGTGTAGATTATGCTATTGTAATACAAATATCACAAAATCAATGCTTCTCACAGAGTTTAGTAAAGACTATGTATGAGTTAATCAATCATTCACAATGTAATCATATAAAAGAGACCAAGACACATTCCCTGGTCACCCTGAAAGAAGCCAGTAGATGACAGTATTTAATAAAGCCATACATATTTTAAACAGAATTCCTCAATATTAGATGTTGGTTTGTTCAGCTGCAGAGATCCCATGCGAGGTTTAATTTCTTTAATGAACAACACTACTCCAGAGAGAAAGGTTAACATTTAAAATGGCCTCTTTTTCGAATGCATTTATTCAGGAAACATGACTCCATCTGTAGTCAGACTGTCAGATCCCTGATTCACTGTCAGACTCGTCTCGTGTCAGGCTACGTGTCTTGAAGGGCAGCATAGCCTACTGTGCCTTGTGCTACACAACAACTCAGACCACTGCGTGAAATGGCCATTTCATTTGAATCAAACCTGTGTAGAAAACAGATGCATGAATGCAACTAAATATAGCCTGCATTAGACTTATAGACAGAAATGCTTTAAGCTTGAATACTTCACCATGAATTCTAACAAACCTCTTCCGTAACAGATGGGACAAAAGACACTATCCACGAGGACATTGTGAAGCTCCCTGTGAAAGGCAACCTCCAGGTCTGCAACAACACGGTGAAGCATCACACTGATGTCTATACCATCAAAAGTCTTCTGTCACATTCTGCTGAGCGCATATATATATATATATAAAAAACGTCAATAGTATGTCAATTATATAACACTGATGTGTTCAATACTCACAGCATACACTAGATCTCCATAAGCGATCACACCAACACCACTGGGGCGGCTTCTGGGAGCTGAGAAGAGACACTCAATCCCAGTAAAACCACCACAGATATAAACCTGACAAACACAAACATAACATGCATGATAACTCTTCATGACTCTTACCCTCCCTTGCAGTGAGGTGGTGCTTGCGTCACTCCTCCGTTCATTCATAGGTGCCATCATTGATCTGCGTTTGAATCATAGCGCTCTGCTGTTTTAAGCCGTCGGTGTCCATCAGCACCACCAATGGCATAAATGAGCCCACCTAGAACAGCAACACTAATGGGATTGAGGTTCAGACATGGGGGCCACCTACAAAACAACACAGATACAATACACTATCGTATTGGTTCGGTCCTATCAGTGACGTGATTTTTTTAATAGTACTTGAGTGGTCCATATAAAAGTAAAATCAGATACCATCACTGTACCACAATACTGTAACGGAAGCTAAATCAAAGTTAAATGCGGACCTTCAACATTACTCGCCTCATGGTCTGATGCAATAGAATGGCATTTTCCAACAGCTTGAGTAAATTCAGTCATAATACAGACAAACTCATGGACTGCTGTACCATGGTGGGCTCTGGGACACTCATCTTCTTGAGTCACACACTGACCCAGGCCAGGGGTCTGACTTCCCTTCACATGGTTTAATCTCAGTGGTGGCAGTGCAACCACTCCATCCTCCGGTGGCCAATAGGATCGCAGAGGGCAGACGTGGGTGTGTCAGCTGATGTATGAGCTTTGAGTTGGTGGGTTCATCCATGTTGAGGTCAAACCATTGCATTGATGAATTTCTCTTTGAATGATGGCTATTACACAACATTTAAATAAAATACATATTTAGATGCCTTTATTCAGATTGTCCTTATCAAATATTTGTGGCTTATACTGTAGGTGTTATCTTTTGTTGGAATAATTTTTGTTGGAATACTTGTACTTGTTGAATTGTTTTATGCGAGTATACTTGCAGAAGCCACTGTCATGTTCAGTAATTTTCCAATGTGCTGTAAAAGAAAAGTGTCATCTTTTTTTGTTTCAAGCTAAAAGTTGTGCTTACTGATACAGTGCATCAACAAAATATTTCTTTAGAAAAAAAAAACACTATCTTCTGTGTGTGTATAAATAATTAATAAATACATGACTCACGTTTGTCCACTTTACATTAATGTTCACTTTTGTGTTACTAATGTTTATATGAATAAATGGTGCACAGGTTGCCAATTTACATTAAGGTTCACTTTCACAGGTTATTAATGTTTGCAACTCATGAATAAATGGTTCACAGGTGTCTCCATCCTACAGTACATTAAGGTAAACCTTATTTTTTTCCTCAATATAAAGTTTGATAGTTTCATCTTGATAGACAAGAAATAAGTTTATACATTGCTGTGGATGCAATAGGCATCATGACCTTTTTGCAGAATATCATGGGTAAGAGAGTAACTTCTGGTAAGCAACATAGTAAGAAATGTGGGTATTGAGATAATGAGAAAACCACAAAAACAAACAACCTTCAGTCTCAACATTTTGAAATAAATCAGGGATTTGGTTTTGAATAAAATAAGTGAGAATAAAGACATTGAGGAGTTAAAAATGTTTAATGGATTTATAATAAGTAAACGAGTTAGTCTTTATAAAGACCTTTACAAAAGGAACCTTATGTAAAATGTCACAGAAACACCTTCTTTGCCTTATTGGAATAGTTGAGCAGGAAACGTTTTAGCTCATAATCAATATTTAATTAATACAGGGCTGTTGAATGCTTGATTCTGATTGGTTGAGAACGTTCTAAGGTGTGCAATTATTTTCAGGGAAACGCACGGCTAAAGTAGTTCCAGGCAGGTTTGACCGCATTACAGTTCCATATCACTGCGCGTAGTTAACTGTAATAACGGAAAATAGGATACAATTCATAACAAGAAAAAACATGCGCCCCATGCATGCGCTTGATCTGCAGTTTTCGATGTCTAACTTCACAATCAATGGACACATACAGTTTAATTTGAATAAATAAAGTATGTAGTCCTATCTATAGGCTAAATAGAAAATTAAATTGAAAAGGCTTATATAAATAAATTGATAGTCCTGCTGGGTTTTCGTAATTATTCCAGATAATATAACAAATAAATAATTATTGATAGGCCTACTTGTTAAAGGGGCTTTGTGTGCTTCATTTATTGGGTTACTTACTGTCAATTATAGAAAACAAGAATGAACGAATGAATTAAAACAAATTTAATAAATAAATAATATTGACGCACATGCTTTTTTGTCTCATTATTGCAACCTCTCTCTCTCTCTCTCATGTATAAAGCCGGGACACACTGACTAAGGCCAGTTATGAATGTAATTTGATACTTATGACTGATCATGCCCAAACGCGTGTTCAGTCTGTAGCCTATTCACAGTATGTGTTTAAGACCTGTGCTATAGTCGATGGAAACAGTCAGTCTTCGGATGTTTCAGCGAGTCGTAAGTGTGCCCCCATCATTAATCTGCTATCAGTGGCTCAAACCTCCGTTACTAACTCTAAAATGACGTTTTGGAATTAGCAACGGAGGCATGGGATTAGATGCGTAAGAATTTAGTCCTACATACAAGAGCGTTTTAATGACAAAAACTTGACAAACGTCTTGATATGCATCATCTGAACAATGTTTTGAGGTGTGGTAACTAGTCGGAATAATTGACTTCAGGCCGTTGAATTATTAGAAAAATAATGCACACCCGAGTTACCCGATTACCACCTCGGGTGTGTATTATTTTTCTAATAATTCAACGGCCTGTCGTCAATTATTCCTTACATAAAGAGGTATATTTTAAAATTATACTTAGGATTTACCCAGTGAAACATTACTTTGTAAAATTTAAAGGTGAAAATGATTTTTAAACACTTTTTGGTTCATGTGTAAGACTGTTTTGGCAAAAGAATATTGATGGGCAATTTGTTTTATGATTTTTATTTATTGGTCTTCTGGAGAACTGTAGCCAGTCAGGTTTAAACACTTTATTGGAAAAAATCCATATTTACAAAATGTAGGTTTTCCTGCAAAAACAACCCTGTTTTATATCATTCAAGAAAGAAACAGAACTTTATCAAAACACATATGAAGCAGAGAAAACTTTCAAAGTGGGAAAATATTTCATTATCTTTATGTAGATCTATATTAAGCCTCCCCTAGTGTGCAACTGTTGTCACATCACTCAGACTCGGAGACAGAGTAATGAGGTTTTATTGACAGCACTGGGCGTAATGGCAGAAATCAGGTGAGTAGACGGAGCAATGATCCTGGCGATGGAAATTCACTGAATTCTCTTTTCTTACAGATGCGGGGATCATGGATGGCTGGACAGACAGATGGCTGACGCACACACACAGCTCACTGACTGATAAGTATGGAGATACACAAAGGAACAACAGGTAGACACGATGGAGAACAGATGCTGGAGATTTCGCAGGAGAATATTGCTGGAGACAGGTAAGCAGTCCACATTGTCTAAACGAGACTGGACACACTGAACTGGTGCAAGGTGTGCGCTTTTATATGGTGCTGTTAACGAGGCTTATGGATAACAGATACAGGTGATAGCATT
Source organism: Tiaroga cobitis (assembly GCA_030578255.1). NCBI lineage: Eukaryota > Metazoa > Chordata > Actinopteri > Cypriniformes > Leuciscidae > Tiaroga > Tiaroga cobitis. The sequence goes on along the minus strand of CM060607.1, from coordinate 40,531,152 downwards.
ACATGAGAGTGTTTAGTGCTCTATAATGCTCACGTCACCTATTATATATATATATATATATATATATATAAATAAAGAGTTTCATGACACAACTCTATATGGCACAGGCTGATGGGTCCGTAACATAAACAATGATATTCACAGCTTTAATTACTTGCGACATGAACCAATCTTGTTCCATCTTTCCACCTCTGCCAAGGTCCCAGTAAAGCTTGGCTTCCGGACGGTATGGTCAGCAACCATAAACATAACTTGTAGATGGCAGGTAAAATGATAGATTGAAAATTTTTAAATAGCCATTATTCTTTGTAAATGCCAGTCCAGGTCAATATTTGCCTGTGCTGGAGGTGTCAGAGCTCAAGAAAACATGTTCATGTTATACTACAGATGCTTGACAGACTTTTTGTCGACCGTTTAGAACCAGAATAAGCAACTCCGTTTCGTAAATGAATCGCTTTGGAATCGGTTCTTTGATTTAAGTTGGTCAAACAAGCAAAAAAGTGCCTGAATCGACAGTTTGCGATTCAATTATTTGAACAGCTGAAGCATTGTTAGGGAGCAGTTTCTCACTCTGTAAACCAGTAATGCAGTTCGCAATCCTGATTTAGATCATCAGCTCACAGGATCGCTCCATGAACTGAAATGGTGGTGTCAGATAAGAGAGACAGAGGCGAAACACTGGGGTAGTGCTAGGTTCACACTGTCAGTGTTTAACAGCTATCTAATCAGATGTGATTCTCAAATTATTTTTCATACTACAGCTTGCATGCTGTATTTATGACTGTGACCTTGGCTGAAGTAAATATCAATAATGGAGAGGTAGCACTGGTGCGAGTTCATACATGAACTTTGAATGCCTTTTATTGGTTTTAAAGATTAGCTTTCAAACTAAAAAAACCTGACGTGGAAGGTGACGAGCTAAAACTTTTGGATGACAACTTGTTGCTGTAACGTTTGTTAATAACCAAACTGTGTGTCAATGTAACCGTATTAGCACTCTAAAACAGGACTGCTGTGTGAACATGGCTAAAGGAGCACTTAATGAAGTGAACACTTACCTACAATCCACTAAAATCAAACCTGCAAATGCATCTGTCACAGTTGGCTGTAGTTGATAGCTCACGAAGGCAAGAGATCCTTGAAACAGTCTTTAAACTTACAGGGAAAGACACACAACCAACTGAACCTGACATTAAACAACATCAATGCTAGACAACAAACAGACTGGAAGTGAGGACTTAAGTGCACGACCAAACAAGGGAGCTAACAAGATAATTAACATAACACACCTGAACAGAATACTCTAATAAAATCAGTTGCTATGGAGACAAACAGATACCGTATGGAACGAGGATGACTGAACTAATTACTAAACTAGAAGTAGTGACAAACTAACTGAAAACAGACACCGAACACAAAGACAACTGAATCGAAACCAGAACACACATGTGACAGCATCTGACAGCGATGATGTTTTTTTAATCAAATTTAACACCTGCATGCTTGTGACCGACTCTGCACTGCATGCGTATTCTGATCAAAACACTAACCGTTGCCATTACATATACGATGGTAATACTATGACATTCTTTAAAGTACCTTGAATAATAGCCTACTTTAGTGCCATTAGTATATATAGGCCTATCCGTGTGCTATACTTTGGCACCGGCTTATTTTAAAGGGAATTTTGTGGTAAATTTGAGAGAGGAAAACATTATGTAAGTGTACAGTAAGTGCTTGTGTTGTGTCTTCTAAGACAGGACATTGATGAAACACTTATGATAAAAAATATATGTGTTAACTCTATCATGATGTCACAAGCCTGATTTACTGGTGGACATATGCAGAAAATGTAAACAACATTGTTTTTTTGTTTGTTCAGTTTTTTGCTCCTGTTTTTCTTATGAAAATAGAAACTGGTTCAGCCAGTTTATTAAATAAGTGAAACTATTTAATCAGTCTGACTCAATTTTGTGAAAAAAGAACGTGAACAACCTCCGAAGAGGAAAGCTGTTTGAAGAGACAGGATTTATGAACTGGATGAAGTTTGTCTTTGATGTTCTTCGTTGTTGAGACAGAGGTAGGTTTGAATGGACACATTTCTGGGATCATTCTCATGCATCATTGATTATTAAATATAGCATGTGTAGCCTATATATTTGTCATTAATCTACTGTAAGGTTAGTCCATTTTGAGATACTTTATTGTTTTGTTCGTTTTTCTTGATAGCTTTCCATACCAAATACCTGCTGATAAAACATAATTTGTGGCTCAGTGGGTAGCGCTGTCAGCTCACAAACAAGAAGGTATCCTGAATCCAAAACTGCCTGTAGGTGTGAGTGCGTGTGTGTCTGTGTGTATGAGCCCTGTGTTGGACTGGCCACTTATTCAGGACAATTCCCTGCCAGCAGTTCGAGATGCTGGAAAAAAAGCCCCAGCCCTCTCGCGACCCTATAAGATATACAGTGTGAAGAATGGTTGGATGGATGTAAAAATGTGTTATATCGGTTGTATCAAATACAAATCATTATTAATTTAATTTAGTCCTGAATTTTTTTTCCTTTATTACTTTTTTCCCCATTATTTATTGTTTTTCTGTATTTATTGTAGCATAGATAAGCAAATTGCAACTCTACCCTCAACCAATGATGCAGTGCATCACTGGTTGAGAGTTGGGTTGCAGTTTGCTTATCTACGGTATTGGAAAAAAAAAATGCAGCTGGACAAAGAATCTTACCTGTGCACAAAGAGAAAAAAGGTGTAAAAATTTTACCTTTAGGAGTACAACAGCCAGTGTTGGGGGTAACGAGTTACAAAGTAACGGATTACAGTAACGACGATATTACTTTTTTAAGTAACGAAGTAAAGTAACGCATTACACTAAAAATATCGGTAACTACACTACTTTACTATACTATAGGAACGCGCTTTCCTGCGTTACCCAAGCCGTGTTTGCCAGGCTTGTTGCAGGGTTCATTGTAGAAGACATGCTTCCCCTGTCGACTCGCCCAGGTTTAGAAAAATGCATTTTAAATTAAGATTAAGAATTGTATGGGATAAAGTGACCTTTATTTTATTATTTTTCAGTGCCCACTTCATTTTTTGTTTTTATTGCCATGAGTCGAATAAAAAGCTGGTTTTGTTCTCAGGAGAAGAGTTTTATTCGTTTAATCTCATGTTTCCCAAAGCCTGTGTTTTGAAACTTTGTGCAAACAGGGATATTATTCTTTCATGCCATTTTGTATAGATTTATACAATAAACACTATGCAGACAGGCTAAGTGATGATAGGGCTATGATGTTTGTCCATGTATCACGGTAAGTTAAGAAACGGGAAAGTAAAGTAATAAGTAGTGAAGTTACTTTTCAAACGCAGTAACTAGTAATCTCATTACAATTTATAGAAGTAACTAGTAACTAGTAACTAATTACTTTTTTTGAGTAACTACCCCAACACTGACAACAGCTTATCACTATCTTAAGATTCTGGATGATAAATAGAATAACTTTATTCTAGAGCTGCTGCAAAGCCAAAACAATCTGTTACTTTAATTTCCTATTATCACTGTGAAGCCGCTTTGCAACAATCTACATTGTTAAAAGCGCTATATAAATGAAGATGGCTTGACTTGACTTAAAGATGCAATAATGAGAAATAAAGTGAGATTGTGAGATATAGTCGGATTGTTTGTGTGATCCGAACTACGATTTTCGTCTTTGTGTGTGTGACATATGCAGAAACGAAGACAACTTGTTTACCTGTGCATTGTTGATAAATGACCAACATTGTTTTTCTGCTACCCTCTTTTCTTGAGAAAATAGAAACTGGTTCAGTCAAGTTTATAACACAAGTACAACTGTTTCATTTTGTGAAAGGAAATGCATGAACTATCAAGAGAGAAAACTGCTAATAATCTGCAGAATCTAATCTTACACGCAGAGGTTTAAATATATTGTAAAACGTGTTTTATCGGTTTCATATTCCAGGACTACTGTATATATAATCATTCATCTGAGTGTGATTAGTGATTTCTTAGAAATGAAATGAGCACATCAGGGCAGCCGAATCTGTGTATCTTTTTGGTCAATACATAACATTGTTTTTCAGTCAATTCAGTGTATTTTTATTGTTTATTTCTACAGCACTGCCTGTAAAATGAGTCTCTATGAGAAGAGAAAGGAGAATGTTCACAAACATAAAGTAGCATCTCCAGAACCCAGATCCATGAAGAACCCCCCTGATGGAGCAGTGACCTCTGACCCTGAGTGAGTATAAACATCATTTAAAGGGATAGTTCACCCAAAAATTTTAATTCAGAAGAAAGAAGAAAGAAACTCATACAGGTTTGGAACACCTTGAGGGTGAGTAAATGAAATTTCTGCGTGAACTACCCCTTTAACTCCTCTAGTGTTGTAATGAGAAGGTTCTGAAATTTTTTATGTAGAAGATAATTTTCTGTGACTTGTATTTATGCGACTTAGTTCCACCTAAATGTCAGTAAAATATAAAAGGGGCTCCTTTCTAGATGAAGATATAATATTAATTGGTCCAGACAGTTATTGACAGAAGTAAAATGATCATCGAAATTCATATTGTAAAACATTAGAAGAGAAGATCTGCATGTGAATAATCTGAATAAGCTTTAGAACAGAAACTAGAAACTAAAGAACAGAGATAAAGATTAGAGACTGATTTATAGAAAATCATGCATTAGAGGGAATATATAACCCAAAAATGAAAATGATTTAATCATTTCCTCACCTTCATGTCATGTCCTTCCAAATCTGTATGACCTGTATTTTTTGGTGAACAATCCATTTAATGTCTGCTAAATATAAATGTAATGTCTTATAGCCCCCAGCAAGCAAACCAAAGGTTCCTGTGGCAAGAAAAAACACACCATAAGATGTTTAGGTGTCAAAGGGAAAAAACCTCGAGAGGGAATCAGACCGGAGGAGCTGATCCTCCTCTGGTATTGCATATGCTAAAGATTATCTACATGGGATGTGGAATTCTAATCATGTATTCATTGAATAAATAAAATGATTCTTTATCTTTAAATATGCTAGTAAAGCCATCCTAAATATTTTACCTATGTACTCTTATAATAACAGTACGATTACAGCCCCATTGACTCCATGTGCCAATGCATTGATAAAGTGAACAGTTGGATGTGGCAAAACTTTCTTCAGCTAAACAAAGACAAAACTGAAGTCATTGCGTTTGGAAACAAAGACGAAGTTCTCAAGGTGAACGCATACCTTCACTCTAGGGGTCAAACAACTAAAAATCAAGTCAGGAACCTCTGTGTGATTCTGGAGTCAGACCTTAGCTTCAGTAGTCATGTCAAAGCAATAGCTAAATCAGCATACTATCATCTCAAAAATATTGCAAGATTTAGATGCTTTGTTTCCAGACACAACTTGTTCATGTTTTCATCACCAGCAGGGTGGATTATTGTAATGGACTCCTCACTGGCCTTCCTAAAAAGACCATAAGACAGTTGCAGCTCATACAGAACGCCAGGATTCTGAGCAGAACCAGAAAATATGAACATATCACACCAGTCCTCAGGTCTTTACACTGGCTCCCAGTTACATTTCGGATTGATTTTAAAGTATCATTACTGGTATATAAATCACTCAATGGCCTAGGACCTCAATACATTGCAGAAATGCTCACTAAACATAAACCTAACAGATCACTCAGATCATTAGGATCACATCAGAAATACCAAGGGTTCACTCTAAGCATCAGATGTGCTCCTACAGTAGTGCACATTCAAATCCAGACTCAAAACACTTCTGTTTAGCTGTGCATTTACTGAATGAGCACTGTGCCACTGTTCGTCCGACTGATTACACTGTATTTTATTTTGCATCCTCCTTTTTATTCTAAACTGAACGGAAATGGCACTGAGAATTAGGTAAGAGAGATGAAACCATGCTGATGACCCAGGTCTGTGGTGGAGTAGTGAGTTTGAAGTGACTAAACTCGAGGTTCTGTGGGGTGCGGACTAGATTGATTCCATAGAGCTTCCGAACAAATGGGTTTTTGTGGTGCGGACTGATGAGGCAGTGAACCCGAGGTTACCCCGTGAGTCAGTCCTAGAGCTCCTCCTGTCCGATAGGGAAAGATCGGGTCCATCGGAGACGTCCAATAGATTTCTTAGGCTTCACCGAAAGAACACCACAGACACAGTGTAATCACAATGGGAAAATCTCAGAGTAAAACTGGGAGTTGTGAAAAATATGATACACCAGTGTTTTGCCAGATGAGAAGTTTATCTATGTTTCTATTTAATTTTCCCCCCCTCTATTCTTTCTTGGTTTTCTAACAGCAGTGCCTGTGACACAAGTCTTTGTGAGAGAAGAGAGAAGAGGATGAGGATGTTTACACACATAAAGTACCATCTCCAGAACCCAGCAGTGTGTCTGTGAACAGTGACGGATTCATGAAGAACCCCCCTGATCTCAGTGAGGGAGCATTGAACACTGACCCTGAGTGAGTATAAACATCATGCAACATGATAAACGAGGATGTTTTTTATTATTATTATTATTATTTTTTTAATTGATGTAAATGGAGGAGAGGCTTCATTATGCTGAATAAACTGCTTTTGTGAGGAAATAGCTGATCGTTTAATGAATTGACAGCCCATTGGCTAATCTTCAGCATATTTGCTCTAAAATATTTGTTTTGGAATGATCTATTTTTAGAGTTTATACCAAAAAAAAAAAAAAATGCTGTTTTATAAGAGAAGTCGTGGACAATTTTGCACAACAGGTATTAATCAGTTTACAGCACTTCTAAAAAGAGACACGGCTGTGAAACCTTTAAAATGAACCTTCTTCTTCAAGACAGTAATAATGTTATTGAATTGTGGTCTGAAGACAGAAGGTTTTGGGGTAGTGAGTGATTTTGTAATATCACTATTATAGAATCAAATAAAATGGTTTTACAATCTAATAACAGGTGAAACTGTGGGACATGTTTTGTCTCATGTCTCTGGAATCAGTGACGGGATGGTTTGATGTTTCAAGGTCAAATGAATGTGGCATCCAGTGCGTTCATCTCACCACTAGGGGTCTCTGTCACCCGCTCAATGAAATGGCGTGTCTGAATGTCTGTACATTCTGTACACTGTGAGATGTAATATATCTCCTCCTGTTCTGCATCATTAGTGTCTCCTTACAAACCCTGATATCAATTGTGTTACTTCTGTGCATTTCTGAATGTATCTGTTTCTTTTTGAAGATGTTTTGTGGAGTTATCTGGAAATGAGATCTGGATAATCTTGCAGTATAGGCTCCTTTTCTGGCCGCCTTCATATAGCCCAATATAACTGAAGCAAGCATAATAGAAACCCATTTTAGTTGAATTTTCTTCATTGCAACAAGGTACTCATACAGATATCATGCTTGATTAAATGTATAATAATTGTTTTTCTGTGTATTTGTGTCTGTGTCTGGTGTTTGACCTGCTTTCACATGAAGTGATGCTAAAGGAGGAGGTTCCTGCGCTCATGTTGGAGGATGAAAACAGGACGCTCAGTTTGTGCTCCAGCAGCTCAGGAGAGAGATGTGACGACACACGCTGTGATTTCAGGTGAGAATGAGCAGATTAAATGAGCACTGAATGCATGACACAGATATGCATCAGTCAGATCACTAAACTAATGTGCTGTTTGCAATTATTGCATGCCGGCTGTTATACCAGGTATTCTATTTTTGTCAAATTATAACACAGAACAGCTCGTCTACAGGCACATGGTGCAATGTTGGGGAAACTCTGACCTGTTCAGATCGAAACTTCCTTTTTCCTCCAGTTTTTTCAATATCTATTTGATTCAGAAATATCATGGCCATGGCAAATATCTAGGAAGATGTGCATCTATATTGGATCTGAATTTCAACGATCTGTATCAGAAATAATCTACAAAGCATCGGGATATACTTTTCACTATGATTGAATCGCTCTTGACAAAGTGGATTTCTGATTCAACACAGTCTACAATTCAGTGACTTTAATCTACTGGCATGAATTATAAAAGAACAAACCATTTACAGTTTATTTCATCTGTATGATGCTGCAAGAATGCGATATGAAGTGATTCATTCTCATCTTTATTCTGCAGGGAAGCTTTTTGGATTGCCATGGCTGGACTGGAATGCAACAAATATCTCTGTCTCTTACCAGCAAGATGGAGCTGATTTGAAGTGAAGACATCTGACACCATGATGAAGATGATGCAGAGAATAAATGTCATTGTTATTTTGTGTCTTTCAGTCTTATTGTTCTGTACCCATCCCATCTCATCAGCTGATGTACATCAGAGGTCCGTGATTCCCAGGCCAGCGTCCCGCTCGGTGGCGAGGATGGACGGCGATATCATCATCGGCGCTCTGTTTTCTGTCCATCATCAACCGGCGGCAGAGAAGGTCTCGGAGAGAAAGTGCGGTGAGATCAGGGAACAGTACGGGATCCAAAGAGTGGAAGCGATGTTCCACACGCTGGACAGAATAAACGCTGATCCCAACCTTCTTCCCAACATCACTCTGGGTTGTGAGATCAGGGACTCCTGCTGGTACTCATCAGTGGCTTTGGAACAGAGTATTGAGTTCATAAGAGATTCTCTCATTTCCATCCGTGATGACAGAGACGGGTTGAAGTGGTGCGTTGAGGGAAATCCTTCTGCTCAGCCGCCAGCCACCAAAAAGCCCATCGCCGGTGTGATCGGACCTGGATCCAGCTCAGTGGCCATTCAAGTTCAGAACCTGCTGCAGCTCTTCAACATCCCTCAGATCGCGTACTCGGCTACAAGCATTGATCTGAGTGATAAAACCCTCTTTAAGTACTTCCTTAGGGTCGTGCCCTCTGACACTCTTCAGGCCAGAGCTCTCTTGGACATTGTGAAACGCTACAACTGGACGTATGTGTCAGCCGTTCACACCGAGGGTGAGTAAAAGCTCTTCTGAAGCTCGGGATACTGTATGACCTGGAATTCTGAAGTATCAAGATGTTTCTCCTGAGAAATAAAATAGAAGACACATTTTTATGCACAACAACAAGAGTTTAGAACTATCAAATGAATGTGTGTTAGATCATTTGATTTTGAAAGAATTTGATAAGAAATGTTTTGTATTGAAATCAAATCGGAGCGTGGTTTGACATGTTAAGATCTATTCTGAAACTTTTGCTGAGGAGAAACTGTGAATTTAACTTTCTATTTGCTTTCTCATTGGTGTCCAAGAGAAACATTTAAATAGCATGAAATGATCTGATAAAATATCACTGGAGCCATGCAGGGTCAAAACGGCAAGACATTTTTACAGACTTTTTAATCACCATATCATTATCAAGAGATTGATATTGGTCTCATATCAAGCACAGCACATTATTCCAAATAAAACCCAATCTGTGATTAAAAAGTAACACTGTAATCTTCTTAACAGCATTTGAAAGCACAATCAGGGTCACAAGCTGAGCTCTCAAATCATTCAATTAAATAAATGCCTGTGTCATAATCTGTAGTTTCATTCATTCATTTGCTTAATTCCTTCAGTCATTATTCTGTTTTCATTTCAGTTGTTCATTCGTCATTAATTCCCTCAAGTCAGTCGGTCATTATTTGTGTTGTGCGTTGGTTCGTTCATTCATTTGTTTGTTTATTCTTTCATTCTTTTTAATCATTCATATTTTTCACTCACCCTTGACATGATATTGTACTTTTTAAGTAACAGTAATGCTTTTTTGAATTGAATTGTGAATTGTGAATATGAATGTTGTTTTCAATTCACATAATACACATACTTTGTCATTTCAATTCAATATTCTGAATTGAAAGGAGACAATTCTTACATTCTGAATACTAATAGACAACTCTGGGTCTGTTTTTTGTGTAATATTCAAGGTAGGACATGAAACTTTAAGGCGCAGTTTCACAGACAGGGCTTAGATTAAGCCAGGATTAGGCCTTAGTTTAATTAGGACATTAAAGTAGCTTTTATAAATGTGCCTTAGAAAAAAAACATTACTGGTGTGTATCTTGAGACAAAACAATGGCACTGATTTAAGATATCTCAGTGCAAGTTGCTTTCAGTTAAAACAGCTCAAATATGCACTTTAATCTGGGACTAGTTTAAGACTAGTCTGTGACACCGGGTGTTAATGAGTTAGTCTAAAGTCAGTTTGCATTGTTCATCTGATTTGAAGTTGCTGTTAAGTTGTCAATCTCACTGCATTTTCACTGCAGTCTCAGGTGAGCTGGATCGAGGTAATGAGAGAAGCTCTGATGCAGATGCTCTTGTGTTGGTGTTCGTTCCTCAGGGAACTATGGTGAGAGTGGGATGGAGGCCTTTAAGGAACTGGTATCTCAGGAGGGTCTGTGCATCGCACACTCTGACAAGATCTACAGCAACGCTGGGGAGAAACACTTCGACCGGCTGCTGAGGAAACTTAGAGAGCGTCTGCCCAAAGCTCGCGTGGTGGTCTGTTTCTGCGAGGGAATGACTGTTCGTGGTCTCCTTATGGCCATGAGACGCCTTGGTGTAGCTGGAGAATTTCTCCTCATCGGAAGGTGACTATGTTTAGTTTAGGGACATTAAGGAGATTTAAAGGAATTTAAGCATAACTCTTGATAGTTTCAGTTTCATAAAGCACCAGATCTATTCTGCTTAGAAATGATCATGGTTTCCTGATGCTGCAGGTTTCTATTAATGAGATATTAAAATGATGGATGACTGTCCCATAGGTTTTTTTTTTTTTTTTTTTGCTCAGCAGAACCCTCTCTTGTTGATGTAAAGTATTTCAAACCTCTGTCTTGATGCCAGTGCAGTCTCTATGAAGTGAAAAGAGGAACATCAATTGGCCAAGGCTGCTTTATTCTAGGTCAAGGAGACAGTTTTAAAGGAGGCTAGTTCATAGCCATATACTTTAGTTATTTACTGAAAGACATACTAGTCACACCAGGCTGATTTGACTAGTTAAAAGTGTGTACACTGCATCAATTAAAATTATTCAGTTTTAATGTTATGTAGGCTATTTGAGATGAATGGTGGATTTGAGACACTAGAAACCCCCTGAAACTAAAAATGACGAAAATGTTTCAATTTAGTAAATTCTGATTTAAGACATATGACATGTAACAACATTTATTCTGATTTTTTTTTATTAAAAATTTTTAAAGGTGAAATAAGTTGTAAATATTTAGGCTATAAAACTATAGTTGAGTATTCAAATTAAGAAGCACCACTTGAATCAGAGAGCTACTACAGTTCTCTTTGGTGTGGTTTAGCCTATCAGAGTATTTTTATTTCGGGAAAAACATCGTACAGTGAAAGAGAGACGCTCTTTTCTGAACTTACAAAAAGCGTGGATACAATCTGCGTGTCATCTGAAGGTTTTAGATCCAGTCATTGTCTTCCACCAGAGTTGTTTCATATTATGGTATTTTTATTCTTTAGTACAGTCAAAATCATACATACAGCAATAAATTATTAAATAAATGAATTTAGATGTTATCATTTTAGGTTACCTTTTGTATCATTCTACGCCACTCCTACGCCATAAGACGCACGGGCGAGTGACGCATGTACGCAATTTCCCGCAAAAACATCCCGACAGGTCTAAAATGTAAACACGTATAATAAGCTTGCCTTAGCGACTCACCTTTTGGAAGAAAGGTTGATGATGTATTGACTCATTATTTAAATTTTGTTATTTTTGAACAAAAAAAGTTACATAGTGTAGCTTTAAAATAACGCAGATCGGTGTCTAATGCATCTTCTAATGCATATATATATATAAACTGCAGTGTTGGCAGGTATTCTTAAAATGGTAAAACGCGAGGTCATTTTATATTGTGTGTTTATTCAGTGTTAAAATAACTTCAATTTATTTAAAAAGTTTTGTCTGTAAGAATTGAGAAAAAAAAGTTCCCTTTCGAGGGAACTCGAACTGCGTCGGTGACGACACTAGGGGAACGCCCCTCAGCGTAGCGCGTCTGAATTTATGAATGAAACCGAATCCAATCCTATTGGCGTTGCGTGATGACGTAGCGAGTGACGGCACACACGGATGTGTACAAAGGCATACCGGCACAAGCAAAGTAAGCTCTTTGCTATGAAGCAAGTGCTCCAAGCAGGGTGAGGTGTGGCGAACCGACGCAGTGTCTCGTTCCCTTTCTCAGGGAACAAGGGTTACATACGTAACCCGAGACGTTTTTCACACATGACATTGCAAAAACTTTCCAAGACAGATTTAATTTGACCTAAAAATCTAAATTAAAATCATCCCCTTCGGACATAAAAGTGCCTGAAGTTGAAAAAACATTTGAATATGGCTTTTTTTTATGTTGTTGTGATAATACATTGAGAAGACACAATGCTGCTGGTAAATTATTGTCATCTGTGAAATATGAGTGTCAACTAATAATAGTCAGTTTTTGGCATTCTGCCAGGAAGATGCTGAGAGGCAGATGGTGCTGATATTGCCATGACCACAGAAAGATACCTTCATTATGAACTGAAGCAACACACGTTCACGGTTCAAGCAGGAATGGACTGGGACTAAAAGAACATTGGACCAATGCTGGCCTAATATAGACTACCGCCTGCTATGTAAACGTTTTCATGCTATTTTGATATGCCAGCAGTTTATGCATTGCAGATGCATCTAGTTGCACACTATTTAACTTATTACCTCCTAGAATTTTTCTCAGAGAAGATTATACCAATCTGCTGGCAGCCATCATCTCATCACTTATGCCCTAATGATGAAACTGACACAGAGTAAGGATTGTAAGCATTAGTCTATTCCAAAGTAGGTCAATGCACTCAAGCATCAGTGTTATTTAGGCATTGCAGGTAAGAGATTGAAAAGGACGTTGGTGGTAATTTTGTGACGGGTTTCCTTCAGTGATGGCTGGGCAGACCGAGATGAGGTCGTGGAGGGCTACGAGCAGGAAGCTGTTGGCGGCATCACTATGAAGCTTCAGTCGGCAGAGGTCACGTCCTTTGATGACTACTACCTGAAGTTACGCCTCAACACCAACAATAGAAACCCCTGGTTTGCTGAATTCTGGCAGCATCGTTTCCAGTGTCGCCTCCTGGGACACCCACAAGAAAACACGAATTATAAGAAGAACTGCTCAGGTATGAGGAGTGAGAGAGAGGCTGTATATAGGTCATTCCTACTGTACGTAGTACATATCCATGTCCCCATCATAGATGACCTAATATTTTAGATAAAATATTAATGAATTCATATGAGTTAGTTTTCTTTTATTAAAGTATCACAATTAAAGACTTATTATGTACTAATTTCTCAAATGGGGCAAAAAATTATTTAGAAATATTCCAGGTATTTCTTCATATTTTCCTTTCTCTAATTGATCTGTCAAGCTTCTAGGTATTGTTTTAATTTGCAATCAGTTAAATTTTTTAAAAAATATTATCCTTTATCCTTTGCCCTCTATAATTTTCTGTGAATAAAATTCACTTTTGTAACCATGGGATTCTCTTTAGGGCTGTGTGGTATGTAGGGAGGCACCGATCCAATACTGCCATTTTTGCCGGATCGGCCGATCCAAATGTGATATTGTGCGTATGTGTTATTGTTAAGCCCCACAAAAGGCACAAAAACATTATAAAGCACCACAACGTTTCCGTGCACTATATTATAAGTGTTCTGAAGCCATCATATAGTATAATGTGAGATATTTGATATTAAATTCAAGATCACGTAAACTTTTCCCTCCGCGGTGGCTGTCAATCATTCTTCATTCAGCATTCAAACAGCGGGCCGCGTTCAGTTACGACAGTCAACACGATGAAACTCTCTCCAAGATGATTCAATGTTACTACTTGATCTGTAGATAAAGGTCTATGGTTTCGCATAAAACACTTTATCTTGCTGGACTTTATTGCTGTAACTTAATCATGTTACTTTCTACCGGGCGTCTGTTAGATCACAACACTAGAGTAGAGTCAGAGCACTATAATTGTTCTTCACGCACACAGTAATTGAAATTTAAAACTGTTAAAAGAAAAGGCTCAGTAACTATTGCATAGATAGATACTGTATAATACACTACGCATCAATATATGTCTTTCCTTTGTGCTTTGAACTTTTCAAAGCGCATCATTCTGCGCTCGGGAGAATCAGAAAACCAGTCAGGATCTGGTGTGACCACCATTTGCCTCACGCAGTGCAACACATCTCCTTCGCATAGAGTTGATCAGGTTGTTGATTGTGGCCTGTGGAATGTTGGTCCACTCCTCTTCAATGGCTGTGCAAAGGTGCTGGATATTGGCAGGACCTGGAACACACTGTACGCCGATCCAGAGCATCCCAAACATGCTCAATGGGTGACATATCCGGTGACTATGCTGGCAATGCAAGAACTGGGATGTTTTCAGCTTCCAGGAATTGTGTACAGATCCTTGCAACATGGGGCCGTGCATTACTATGCTGCAACATGAGGTGATGGTCGTGGATGAATGGCACAACAATGGGCCTCAGGATCTCGTCACGGTATCTCTGTGCATTCAAAATACCATCAATAAAATGCACCTGTGTTCGTTGTCCATAACATACGCCTGCCCATACCATAACCCCACCGCCACCATGGGCCACTCGATCCACAACGCGCACAAACCGCTCACCCACACGACGCCATACAGCGTTGTCTGCCATCTGCCCTGTACAGTGAAAACTGGGATTAATCCGTGAAGAAGACACCTCTCCAAAGTGCCCGATGCCATCGAATGTGAGCATTTGCCCACTGGAGGTGAAGATGCTGGATGTGGAGTTCCTGGGCTGGTGTGGTTACACGTGGTCTGCGGTTGTGAGGCCGGTTGGATGTACTGTTAAATTCTCTGAAACGCCTTTGGAGACTGCTAATGGTAGAGAAATGAACATTCAATTCATGGCCAACAGCTCTGGTGGACGTTCCTTCAGTCAGCATGCCAGTTGGCTTTATGCACAGCTTCACTACTTCCTGAACTTTAGCCAGCTCCTTTGTTTTCTGTCTGCCATTATTGGACAAACTGATTAATCCAGGTGTGCCTGATTATTGTTACTGAGGCCAGGCACACCTGGATTAATCAGTTTGTCCAAAAATGGCAGACAGGAAACAAAGGAGATGGCTAAAGTTCAGGAAGTAGTGAAGCTGTGCATAAATCCAATTGCACGCTCCCTCAAAACGTGCGACATCTGTGGCATTGTTCTGTGAGATAAATCTGCACATTTTAGAGTGGCCTTTTATTGTGGCCAGCCTAAGGCACACCTGTGCAATAATCATGCTGTCTAATCAGCATCCTGATATGCCACACCTGTGAGGTGGATGGACTATCTCGGCAAAGGAGAAGTGCTCACTAACACAGATTTAGACAGATTTGTGAACAATATTTGAGAGAAATAGGCCTTTTGTGTACATAGAAAAAGTCTTAGATCTTTGAGTTCAGCTCATGAAAAATGGGGGCAAAAACAAAAGGGTTGCGTTCATAATTTTGTTCAGTGTATATCTTAACAATTATTTTGAAGCATGGATTATTACTAATTGGATTATGCACTTTCCCTGCAGAAGTTCCTCCGCTATTTGCTATTTTTCAGATGCGCTCATAATATCAAACTAATGTGGGCTCTGTACTCGTTATTGCCTCATTATATAGCCTATCGTTTATAAAAAATGATCTATATAGTGTACAAACTCAATGTCCCACCCAGACCTAATCATCTTAAATGGCCTTACTCTTTGCACCCAGTTATTTTAAAAACCTGCCCAACAATTTACCTGGTCATTTCTACTATATTTCTTAAATATCATGTTTTGTTTTTCATCCTGTTTGATTAAATTACAGTCCATGTTTACTAGTCAATACTTCACTGAGCAATGACGAGCTTTAGCTCTCATCTTAGCCATGCTGTTAATTTTTTAGTTATTAAAGTGTCTGACCAGAGTATGTTTTATAAAGCTATCTTCTTAAATTGCAATTGCAACAAGCATATAGATTTTAAAGAAAAGTTAAAAAATTGTACTGCAGAACAGGAATGACCCATTTCGCATGCTACAGTATAGCTGTTATTTCCCAAAACAGAAGAAAATAAAATACTTGCTTATTAGGTTTATACTAATTTAAAGCCACATTTTGTGTGTTTTTTGCTCTTTTTGTATCTTTGAAACATTCTCTGCTGACTGAAAAAGGTGATCTAGGTAAATTAACTCTTTTTATGGCACATTTCTGGCTGGCTGGGTTGATATGTATAAACATAAGATATTTAACATCCCTATTTAAAGACAACACTCAGTAAGCATGTTGTCAAAATGCACCTGACTTTCTTTTCTGCATTTGCAGCCACATCTTTCACAATGCAATAAATATTTTAACGTGATAAAAAAATTTTTTTTTAACCTTTATACAACCTATTTAAGTGCCATTATAAATACAGGGAAGCATGCCACTCACTTTATTATCTGATTTTATGCTATTTTCATGTTAGTTGTCCATATATGTGTGTTTTTTACAGCATTGCTTTGCTATATAATTTTTATTTATTTATTTTAGTTGTTTTAGACAAGAGGTGAACTTTCATTGGTCAAATGATTTTGAAGCAAAATTATCATTTTAACTCTGTGCAACGAACATAAAGCCAAAATGAAAACTGTTACAAATAATCAAACAGAGAAATAGTCATAGTGTGTTGTTCTGTTATTATTTCTTTGTCTAGAACTCCAAGATGGTAAGTGAATATTTTTCTGAAGAGCTAACGTGGAGACACCTCACTTCAGAAATATAGATAGAGGTCGACTGATATTGTACAACCATATGAATTTAAAGTAAATTATGCTCTGTGATTCTGTGTCTACATAAAACATAAGTCTCTTTTCTATAATTTCGGATCACTAGTAAAGGTTATTAGAAAAGACTGTCCTTTACTATTGTCAAAAAGGTCACAAAGCGGCACTGTATATCGGTTGACCTCTAATATATGACGTTATTGGGATGTTTTATCCCCAAAATATTGGCATCTGTAAGGGCACTTTGGTTTGAACTTTACTGTATATCCCAATAACATTAACTAGATCTCTCATGCCAGTTGGCTATGCTGCATGGGGAACTTTTTTAAGCTCCAAGCATTTTTAGTTGCTTGTGCTAATATGAATCAGAGCCTTCAGAGAGAAGAAATAAAGAGGTCACGCTTCTTATTTCTATAGATTTGGCTCCTTACAACATGCATCTGCTAAATATGCACCAAAAAAAAAACACACTGTATCGATGTCATACTGTGACTGTGGTGGAAGAATTTTAGAGTGTTTGGTGTTTTGTTGTTCACTATTTTTGACACAAATAATAATGGGACACATTATTATCCAGCAAAATTTACACAGAATTTTAAACATGGTAAATGGGGCCATAGTATATGCGGACGACTTATTTATTTACTCCTAAAAAGTAAAATATTACAAAATGTAAAAAATTAGTTCGAAAGTTAAAGTTAGACAACACATTCATACATACATTTCAATCTGATTATCGTAATGATTTTGATGGGATTTTTTATGAGATTTGATCATACATTTTTATATGATGGTAGGATATTTGAGTTGAAATATCATATCACAGTATCATATCTTTACTGAGACCTTCTGTCCTAAATATTTCTCTTTGCATGTAAACAAACCTTTGAGAAAATATGTAGTTTTTGCACATAAATGATTGAATAGAGAGCGAGGGTGTAAGAAACACTGAGAAATCCTTCTCGCAATCTGCCTCTATCATTAATAAAACATGGATTTAATGTTTCAGTTTGTCCTCAAAGTGTCACTGCTTTCTTATATGGTTTGTGCCCATTTAAAATTAGGGATCAACCAAGACAGCATTTTCAGAGAAGCATGCCTAGGTTTTAGCTTTCGCTCGTTGCATGCTGCAATGCCCTTTATTTTACACGTGTAATGTGAGAGCCATGTTATGATGAGATTTTTCTTTGAAAATGTGTTTCTTAATCTTCAAAATCATCATATTTATCAGCTACGGTGCCTGATACTGCTTCCTGCTGGCTTGTTACAGATCACCAGATAATGATCCGATAGGGTGTCCTTTAACATTGCCCATTCCTTTGAATTAAGACGGCGACCTTTTTTCCCAATTGTCAGCCACATTTACATTTGCTTGAGGGAGACGGGCAAGAATGAGAACATGGATGAATAATTAATTTCCTTGCTCAATTAATAATAATGTCAACATCATGACCATTACTAATTAAATGCTGAGTTTGGTTACATAAATGGTTTGCTTCGCCATGTCAACAAGCATTTCCTTTGATCTTCTGTTTTAATGCTGCTGTCTTTTGATTCACTGTCTAATGAAAATAGAAAGAACTTACTGTCCTGTCGCCCGTGGCTTCGGAATAATAATATGTCTCTGGACACCCTATCGTTCCCTTTCAAGTGCTCAAAAATTATATTTCTATAAAATGTGGTCGGAAAATATGGTTGAACTGCTACAGTGGGTTTTTTTGTAACAGTGATTTTCATTTCAGTGAAAGTGGAATAATTATTTTGTAGAATTTGGAGGTATTGCTAAATGATTTATTGTAGTCAATATGAAATCAAAATGGACCCTATTTACTTTCTTAATGCATGTTTCTGGTTTTACTGTGCACGATATTCCAAAGAAAAACTATTTGTCTTCATTGTCTGTAAGACTTTCCTTTTCAGCTAACATCACTTAGGCCATGCAGGCTGTTGGACAATGTTAACCAATAGTCAAATAGGTGTTTAGATATATAAGGAAGTAAATTGGGTTGCAAATGTTGTTTTATGTTGACTAAGACGCTCAATTTGACACAGTGATGCTCTAATAATTGCTGTTTGGTTTGCTGATTCTCTCAGGTTATGAAAGCCTTGAGGATAACTATGTCCAGGACAGCAAGATGGGGTTCGTCATTAATGCCATCTATGCCATGGCTCACGGCCTTCATGATATGCATGAGTACTTGTGCCCGGGCTACGAGGGACTTTGTGAGGCGATGGACCCCATTGATGGCAGCAAACTGTTAGACTTTCTCCTCAAGACCTCCTTTACTGGTGTGTCTGGAGAAGATGTGTGGTTCGATGAAAACGGGGACTCGCCAGGCAGGTCAGTCTTACTTACTGGCCTACATAAAGCTACATTTTATGCACTAAATGAATAACACAAAAATAGCTATTAATTAATTTTTAAACCACCGTGGAGTTGCATCCAATAAGTCCAATGGCCTGGCTTCAGCAAACACTCACTTGCTGGAATTTATGGATGTTTTGAGAACGGTTTACTAAATTGTGTTTTCTGAAGAATATGTGGAAGACACATTATTTAAGGGATCATTCGTGTTTGTAGCACAAACAGTGTACGATGGGTTACACACCGAAGTGTTAAACTTAATACATATCTTGAATGCAGTGTAAGTACTATGGAAGTTTGTTTCCGCCACAGAATACATTTTTTTAAAAGATAATTGCGACTTTTATGTAATTGTGAGTTTATATCTCGCAATTCTGACTTTATATCTCCCAATTGCGTGTTATAAAGTCAGAATATAAAATGCGTAAATGTGATCATGAGCAACAATAATAATTATGATTGACTTTAAAATAACTTTGTGTCTTTCTTTCTTGAAGGTATGACATTATGAACCTGCAGTATGTAGAGCCTGGAGTTTACGACTATATAAACGTCGGCTCGTGGCATGAAGGGATTCTGAGTATTGATGATTATATGATCCAGATGAACCGCAGTGAGATGGTCCGATCTGTCTGCAGTGAGCCCTGCTCCAAAGGAGAGATCAAGGTAAGTTTGTATATTTATTAGCATTTAGCAAAACCCCTCATGCAGATGCATTTGTATTGTTGCCGTTATTTTAAGTTGCTTATTCTTAAAGAAACTTTAGTCCACTGGGGTAATGTGTCCTCACAGGTGATCAGGAAAGGGGAGGTGAGCTGTTGTTGGATCTGTACAGCCTGCAAGGACAATGAATATGTCCAGGATGAGTTCACCTGCAAAGCCTGTGAGCTGGGATGGTGGCCAGACGAAGAACTGCACGGTACTTCATTTGCAATAGTCATCATTTTATTGCAATAGTTATTTTGTTTAAATCTGCATTCTGTAACTTTTTGGGGGTTAAAAATGATCCAAAATAAATTTTTGAGCAAGTACATAACCAGCCAGTGTTCAAAACTATCTACTTGCCTTAGCTAGATTCAAAATGGTAAGCTTGTAATAATGTTTTCAATTCCAGTGGTACTGGTGGATTTCCGCGGGAGATTCGAGCATGTCTTTGCGTCATTACGTCACATCTGTACACATAAAGGAGTCTCGGCGAGTATAAGCTATATTGTGTGTGAGGATGCTGGAGGTGGAGATTTATAGACTTTTCTCACAGCACTTGATATAATCAAACTTATCAATTTGATGGCGGATCCAGAAAGGTTCAAACGACAATCACCAGTGACAACTGGAGATTCACCCGTTGTAAAATGCAAAAGACTTCGTTCAGACTTCGGAGTGGCTACAGAAAAAAAAGAGACTGCAACCGGCCCATGCGAAAACAAGGATAATATCAGAAGCGCATTAAGTCACGCAATGCTAATGTTGTTAACATGATCAACTTGAGAACAAAGAATAATTTGCACGGTTTGACGTGATATGATAAGCGATCGTTAGATTTAATCAGCGCGATTTACTGCGATGCAATCCCTTAGTTGGTCAGAACAAAAGTGGATGTTACTTTCTTGTTCAGATGACATTTTCTGGTGAAAATTATTATGTTGGTCATACTTCCAAAAAGAATAATCTGTGATTCTGAATGCCAGTATCGACACCGGCGCGGTGACTGACAGCCGCACATTCTCCTCAAAACATTGGATTCATCCGCGCTGTGCCGAAAACCCCGAAAAGTTGATAATTCCGCAAATAATTGCAGATTTCGAACAGAGATGGCGACAAAGAGGAAAGACTACCGACTGCAGCTTTATTGTGGTCAGATTTCACTCTGTCAGATGTTTCTCCTAAAATTCCTCAGGAGAAGTAAAAATAGATACTAATAGTGACTATAGTGGACCAAGTAGAAGTATAAATCTACTGTATAAAATGAATCTGCATAGTATAGCTGAGAAAATTAAATTTGATCTTTGAACTAAATTTGAGAAATGTTTGAGGTCGTATTGAAGACTCAGATTACAAGCTTAGTTTCTGTTGAGGTTGAGATCTCTTTTCAAGCTGTAGAAGAGACATGAGATTACTGAGGTCTTTTTCTTAGCAATAAATAAATAAATAAAAATCTGAGAATCAAGAGACTTCAGCAAAAGTCTCCAAAAGTTCTCTGTTTAGTCTCGTAGTTGTCTTAGAGAAACAACGGAGATACTAAAGGGAAATTATGTGACATAATCAACCAGTCTTCATTTGAATGTTTTTTTGTAAAACTAAATATTCAAATATATAAGCTAGTCTGCATCTTAAAACAATCCATTGTCTGTCAGCATTTATTCTATCAGGCTTGTTGAGGAGAGGTGTAATATACTTTTTCTAAGCAATCAGACTTACTGTGGTGACTTTTGCATGAACAACCAAAAAAAATGTCTTCAGAAAATGTCAAAATCCAGTACTTAAAGATTTACCTATGATGCTTTTGCCCAGAGTTTTGTTAATTCACTTTAATCGGTTTTGAGTTTTGAAGTCAAAAGAAAATGTGTCTGAATCAAAGCATCAAACACCCATGCAGTGGACTATTCTCCAAGTCTTGCATTATTACTGATTTGGCTCTTTAAGAGACCTTCACTGTCCTATTTTCAAAAGGTTTCCCATGACACCTGAAGGCCATTTATCATTTTTACAGATTGCTTGTGCCGTACAACTTATCGCCTGTGACAGCCCTACTTCACTGCCTACTTCTCTGGCCTATTTCCATACACTATGATGGTCAATGTCAATGCAGAAGCTTAGAGTGTCCTATAGCAATGTATTTTTCATTAGCTCTCTCTATAGGTCCATATATGTTTCTGCCGTAATGCTCAGATTCACCATAGCTCAAGAAAAACCCTTGGTCAGGAATACTGAAACATATGAATTTTATTGATCTTTTAGGAAGTTATTCATATCCTGCTAGATGTAAATGGTTGTGTCGTTGAGTTTTAATGTTTCGTAAAAGGCTCTGGCTTTCATGAATTCCGGTGTTGGTAATGAGGAAGCATTGATTTCCTCTCTCCTGCTGCAGTCTCTCAAGTCTCCTTTGGCTTGGTTCTTTCTTATGGCCGGTCCCTTAGTGGAGATGCTGTTTATTTTTAGGTGAGCTGGAAACCTACTTTAGCACTTGGTGCATAAGCGAGCTGGCCACACTCAAATGGCCAGTCCTACAAAGACACGCAGCAATGCGAAGTGAATGCTTTTTTCATTTTTATTGCATATTCAACAATGTACGCTTTGATCTCACTCCCCTGTTGGCCTCTTAAAGTGTTTGCATATTGGTGGAGGCATAAATTCATAATGCATCACATCTTATGAATAATTTGAGTCCACAGTAAAATGGGAAAAAGCTCTGCAGGTGTGTTGGCCTTTGGTAAAAAAAAACAGACCCAATTTTTTTGAGAGGTTGCCAGGGCATTCCTATGTGGTTAAAATGTGTTCAGAAACATTTAAGTGTGTTGTTATGCGGTTGCCAGGGCATTGCTATGTGGTTAAAAGGTGTTCAGAAACATTTAAGTGTGTTGTTATGCGGTTGCCAGGGCATTGCTATGTGGTTAAAATGTGTTCAGAAACATTTAAGTGTGTTGTTATGCGGTTGCCAGGGCATTGCTATGTGGTTAAAAGGTGTTCAGAAACATTTAAGTGTATTGTTATGCAGTTGCTAGGATGTTCATAATTGTTACTTTTGAGGTTGTGGTGCATTGCTATCCAGTTGCTAGGGTGTTCAAAATAGTTTCTAGGGCATTGCTAGGTGGTTGCTTAGTGGTCCAAATCAACAGGACACATTCCAAAATTTTGTGGGCATTTGCCAGGATGTTGCTATGTGGTTTTGTTTTTTGTGCATTGCTATGAGGTTGCTAGTGGATTGCTAGGTAGTTACTTACTGTCCCATGTTCTGATTGGGGTTTAGTGCATTTCTGAGTAGTTGCCTAGGGCATTGCTAGGTGGCTACTGGTTCAAATCAACAAAACTCAATTCAGAATTATTGTGGCAGGATGCCAAAACATTGCTTTGTGGTTGCTAATGTGCTCTGAGTATTTTTTGTTTGTTGCAATGCAGTTTGGTGTTCAAAGTGGTTTCCTAGGTTTTTCTGATCTGTATTTTTGGCAAGGCTCCCCGTTCAGTGTAAGTCTGTTGGGTTCTTTTGGTCATTTTATTGTACACCAGACAAAATCGAAAGTTTGATGCTTAGAAAATTATTTGCACACCGCTAGCACAGTATAGTGTTGTAGTCAAGACCAAGTCAAGACCAAGACCTGAGTGTGTTGAGACCAAGACCAAGACTTGAGGGGTTGAGGCCAAGACAAGACAAGACCTGACCAGACTAGACCAGCACTCTGCAATTTCATCTGAAAGATACACATGAGAAATGTCTTATATTTAATAAATAAAGTTAGAATAGTGTAACAATAACAGTGTATACAGTTTTAATAATAATAATACACTATGTAGAGCTTGTAAAATAAATCCGACAATGCAGAGGAAATTTAGTGATGTCCCTGCAGTTGTGGTCTTGACTGTTCTTGAAATAAAATCCAGAGTCCTATTGGTCTGAGACCGAGACGAGTCCTAGTACAATTATAAATGCCGTTGATACCTAGACAAGGCCGAGACCTTCAAAAAGTGGTCTCGAGTACTACAACAGTACAGCAATAATAATAGTGATGCTTGCCGTAACAAACACTTTTAATACTAATTTCATGCATTGTGTTCATAGTCTCACATTGATATAAAAATTTTGTCTTGTCTCTTCAGTCTGTGAGCCACTTCCCCTGCGTTACCTGGAGTGGAGTCATCCTGAATCCATTGCTGCTGTCGTCTTTTCATGTCTGGGCATCCTAGTGACCAGTTTTGTCACCTTCATCTTCATACTGTACCGAGACACGCCAGTCGTCAAGTCCTCCAGCCGTGAACTTTGCTACATCATCCTGGCTGGCATCTTCCTGGGTTACATTTGCCCTTTCACTCTCATCGCCCGTCCCACCCTAGCCTCATGTTACCTGCAGCGCCTCCTCGTTGGCCTCTCTGCCTCCATGTGCTACTCGGCTCTCGTCACCAAGACCAACCGCATTGCTCGCATTCTGGCCGGCAGCAAGAAGAAGATATGCACGCGTAAACCGCGCTTCATGAGTGCCTGGGCACAAGTGGTGATCGCATTCATCCTCATCAGTGTGCAACTGACTTTGGAGGTCACGTTGATCATCCTGGAGCCTCCCGAGCCGATTAAGTCCTACCCCAGTATTCGAGAAGTGTTTCTAATATGCAATACCAGTAATGTGGGCATGGTGGCGCCACTGGGCTATAATGGCTTGCTCATTCTCAGCTGCACCTATTATGCATTTAAAACTCGCAATGTCCCTGCCAACTTCAACGAGGCCAAGTACATTGCCTTCACCATGTACACCACCTGTATTATCTGGTTGGCCTTTGTGCCGATTTACTTCGGCTCCAACTACAAGATCATCACCACGTCCTTCTCTGTGAGTCTCAGCGTGACGGTAGCTCTCGGATGCATGTTCACGCCAAAAATGTACATAATACTCGCTAAGCCCGAGAGGAACGTACGCAGCGCATTCACCACCTCCGATGTGGTGCGTATGCATGTGGGCGATGGAAAAATTGCTTGCAGGAGCAACAGCCTACTAAACATGTTCAAACGTAAGAAGAACACATCTGGAAATGCCAAGTAAGTAGCTCAGCGGCATTAGCACAGTCTCTCTCCGTCCTGTTGCGCTAGAGCCCATGGATCCAGTCCTGTAATTCTCTCCAGACCTCAGGATCATGCCATTTCCAGGAGCTTACTCAATTAACGGCTCTCTCAGACATCTTGTGATTTTCAGGTCAACTACAATTAAAACCTGCACACCCAAGGGCGTCTAAGCAGCAGGGCTGAGAGAGATTGTGTGACTATAGTAGCTTTAGATGTATGTAATGGCAAGTGCAAGAGTTATTATTCTTCTACAACCAACTATTGAGTTGCTGGGCAGTTTCATGGTGTATATCAGATAATGGAAGGAATGTGTCAGCCGGAAAAAGATTTTGCTATAATTTTTATTCCACAGTAAATATATTGGTGGTATATCTACACATGAAAGCAGTGAAACAAAAAAGTAAAGCAAAAATACAGAGATGGACTTGTCACAAACAAGTCAAGATATGTATGACCTCTACACCTAGTTGTTTACGGTTGCAACTTGTTGCATTTAATATAGATCATATTATTATGTATATGCTGTTTTGCAACAGCTGTGGTAAAATTTTGAGTTGCAACTAATTGTTTTATAATATTAGTTTTACTGTTACTGTTAAAATACTGTTTTACAAGTATTTTTTCAATTCAAATGTCCCATAATGCGAAGCTGTTTGTGCACTGATGCCAGACTAATTATTCGTTATGAATAATCTGGTGTTTGGTTTGAGTCCATCAAGTTCCAAATAAAATGGTAAAATAATCAAATAAGCTGAAGTTCCTTTTATTTGTAATGTATTTTGTGATATAAAGTGGGGACCAAAAGTCTGAGTGTAGAAATGCTGCTATTTGCTATTTCTTAATGTAATATTTTATATTTATATATATATATATATATATATATATATATATATATATATATATATATATATACACACACACACACAACAGTTTGTTCTGGTTCTCGAATCTGATTGGCTAAGAGCCTTCTCCAGCCATGCGATATTCTACCAGTATCCCCAAAAAAGCAGTTTCACCTTTTGTATCACACCGCTTGCAGCATTACTCACATTGAGTGTCATGGCGGATGAGCAAACCCACTATAATTTACAAATAGTCAAGTCAAGTCATCTTCATTTATATAGGCCTTTTAACAATGGATTGTTTCAAAGCAGCTTTACAGAGATAAACATATAATTTAAGGTAGCAGATTGTTTTGGCTTTATAGCAGTTCTTGAATAATGTTACTTCCAGCTAAAGTTAACTTTGATTGATTCACCTCCATTGAAATGATCAGACTTTAAAAGCGAACCTGTGATTAACGCTGACGGCGTTCACATGGTCATTCAGAATTGATTCTATAGTTATGTGCTTTTAAAATATGTGCGCAGGTTTGTAATTCATACAACCCAGCCTAAACAAACTACTTTTCTTGCCTATAAATTTTGATACAGAATTTTGTTTTGTTTTATCACTTCGGGGTACGCGAGCCAGAATTCACAACGCTTTATCTGTAGAGTGGGAAAGGGATCCTCCATAGGGAGAGGATAGTGGATACTTCAGCACTGCATTGTCATCGGGTCCAGGCGGATCTCCTTCGTCAGATCTGGACACAGCCTGGATCCGGCAGGCTGCGGGAAAACCTTGGGATAAACAAAGACACTAATATTAGCGTAGATGCCATTCTTCTTATGATGTAGCGAGTACATCAAGATGTAAGGGAAGTGTTCCCAGTTCCGGCTGACCTAATCTATGCAGCCTAACATTGAATTTATAGAAGTCTATAGTGTATTATGTGTAAGCTAGGTCAAAGAGATGTGTTTTTAGTCTAGCTTTGAACTGACAGAGTGTGTCTGCTTCCGGACAATGGTAGGAAGACTGTTCCAAAGTTTTGGTGCTAAATAGGAAAAGGATCTACCCCCAGCAGTCGATTTAGATATTCTAGGTATTATCAACTGGCCGGAATTTTGAGATCGCAATAGACGTGAAGGACTATAATACGTTAAGAGCTCGCTCAAGTACTGCGGAGCTAAACCATTTAGTGCTTTGTAGGTAATCAACAATATTTTAAAATGTATACGATGTTTAATAGGGAGCCAATGCAGTGTTGACAGAACCGGGCTAATATGGTCATATTTCCTGGTTCTGGTAAGAACTCGAGCTGCGGCGTTTTGAACTAGCTGTAGTTGTAATTGAAATACTAGCTGTAGTTGTAATTGAAGCTGTAGTTATAGCTGAAATACTACTGTTGTTGTGTGATGGAATGTAGGTTTAAGAGTTTTTAGGAGAGAATTAAGTTATTTAGATCTCAAATATGTGACTAACATAGGGCCTATTTGACAATTTGTTTAGATGTTTGTGGACATGTGTCCTCCAGGCCATCAGCGGGCGTTCAGCGTGTGAAAGTTAGGCAGCAAAGATTGTCTTTAAGAGCGAGTCAGTAGCAAGTTTGCCAGACGTTATTTTTACTTTAAACAACACCTTATAAAACGCAGCCAACAAATTAATTGACTAGCGCGGTCATGTGAAATCCCCTAAACTGTTAAAAGGACAAAGACAAAGATATTCATCAGTGGGCATTCTCACTGATTTTGTGATTATAATGAATATAAGATTGACCTGAAGAATATCAGATAGATGCATGTAATTCACTCGCTTAGTCGATCTCTCTCTCTCTCTCTCTCTCTACATAATTCAATAAGCTTTAATGAAGCAACTCAGCGTTCCTGCGCTGCTAGTTCTAAAGTTACGTTTTAGACTCAGTAACGGAGGCTTGGGCTCAACTGTTAAACTGTCAACTTGAGATTTGAATCTGTGGTTGGAAGGTAGTTCTGCACAAAAAAGGGTTTCTAAAGACAATGTTGTTGTTTCTTATTTATTTACACACTTGGGCCATCGAACTGTTCAATGGGTCCTATGCCGGTTCTCATTCAAACAGCTCAGCAGGATTTATTCTGATTCAGGATTTATTCGGTGGAGTGGACTGCCTCCCCTGTTTCAGCTGAGTAATTATGACTTCAGTGTCGTAAGAGGCTTCCCCAATCTTGAGGGAGGGAAATCGTGTTCTCCTCAGCAAAAGGGCAATTCAGGTGTTTCCATAAGGGAAAATGGGGGAAGGGTTTTAAAGCTGTTACTTCCTATTCCCAAAGGAAAGTGAGGGCTTGCACCCTTATCCTAGATTTACAGTAGCTGAACAAGCATCTCAGATGTTATAAGTTCAAAATGCTTACAGTACGTCACCTGCGATGCTCTCTGTGTCCCAGGGAATGGTATACATTGGTGGATTTGACCAATGCATATTTCCATATCACAATCCACCCAGGGCACAGCAAATTCCTGAGGTCCTTTTTCAAGGGGACTGCATACGGATTCCAGGTCCTGCCATTCGGGCTGTCCCTAGCATCCTACATATTAATGAAATGTGCAGAAGCGGCATTGGCTCTGCTGCTTCATCAGGGCATGAGAGTGTTCGACAGATTCAGGACAGAACACAGCTATGCTGTCAGTATGGAGGGCAGAGGATTTTTTGCAGTCTTTTTCAGCTGGGCAGGCAACTGCGTTTTCGTAAAGTGTTGAGACTGCTGGGGCTCATGGCCTCAATGATAGTGGTCATTTGGCTGGGTCTCCTCTTTATGCCTGCATTCCTGAGCACTGGGCTGAATGCCACGCGACATTTAAACGGACAAGTCATGATACCGCTGTTGTGTGCTTGAGCTCTGATACCTTGGGAACCCAGGATCTGTTGTGAGAGGGAATTTCCCTGGGCAGGGTTACGTCACGTATAGTGGTGACGACAGATGTGTAACTACATGGATGGGGAGCTCTATAAACGGGGTGTGGTCAGCGACAGTGCTGAAACAGCCCACGCTAGACAAAGTGCGTCAGCAGGGTCTGTCACTGATTTTAATGGCCCCTTGCTAGCCAACGAAGACATGGTGCGCGAGTATGATAACGTTGCTGTCAGGGACACCACGGTGTCTTCCCCTCTTCAGTGACCTGCTGTCTGAGACAGTGGGGGCAGATTCTATACCCTCAGCCAGAACTGTGGTCTCTATAAGCCTATATGTTGAGAGGGAGAATCTGAAGGCAGCGGGGCTCCCCATCAATGTCGTGGCCACAATACAGAGCACAAGGCCGCTGTCGACAACGGGGCTTTATGTGCATATTTGAAGAGTGGTGCGGGCGAAGATCTTTATTGCCGCCTTAATGCCTGATATTTGCGGGAATATTGAGAATTATTGGAGGAAGGTCGCTCCCATTCCACGCTGAAAATGTACTTGGTGGCCATTTCGGTCTGTCATGAGGGCATTAATGGTGCTGCGGTTAGTGTGCACCTTGCCATTCAGTTTCTTGTGGTGTCTATGGCCCGTTACAAAATCAATGCTGCCATCATGGGACCTGATTGTAGTTCTGGAGGCGATTTGTGAACCTTTCAGTGAAGCACGTCGGTGATCTCCATGCAG
Organism: Tiaroga cobitis; assembly: GCA_030578255.1. Taxonomy (NCBI): domain Eukaryota; kingdom Metazoa; phylum Chordata; class Actinopteri; order Cypriniformes; family Leuciscidae; genus Tiaroga; species Tiaroga cobitis. The sequence goes on along the minus strand of CM060607.1, from coordinate 40,501,777 downwards.
TGTAAGATGGGTCAAGAGTGGTGTTGCATCTCGTTCGAGCTGCCCACCTTGTCAAACCTCTCTTTTGACTCGGAGGAAGGAGACTCCATGCCTTGTGTCCTGTGCGAATTTTACGCCGGTACATCAAGCAGACGCAGGCTGTGCTTTCTTCTGGCCAACTTTTTAAAATTTTTGCCAACCCGGTTTGTGGGAAACCACTATCTAAACTCCGCCTTTCACATTGTATCGTGGAGGCGATTTCTATTGCATACAAGAGTAAAGTGTTGGCTCTGCCGTCAAGAGGCATGATGACGTCATGGGCGCTATTTAGAGGGGTGTCTGTAGAGGACATTTGAGTGCTGGCCAGTTGGGCATCGCTGCACACGTTTGTTCAGTTTTACTGACTAGATGTCACTGCGGCGACGGTGGCTCAGTCCGTGCTTACCGCGGGAGCTTTAAGCCAGGGGCTATCGCTCCCTTGAAAACATGGGGATAATATGTGGCGGTGCTGGTCCCTTTACGTTTAGTTCAGCGGACTAGTAGTTATATGCATAACTCAACATTTTGAGCGAATCAACCAGGTGAACCAATGATTAATAAAGAGCCATTGACTTAATTCCTGAATAAATCAGCCATTTAAACGAATGACTCAATGACTTACTTATTTAGACATTTACCGCCACATTTTAGTTTCTCTTTAATAGTTTCATTTAAAAAAAAATTAAATATTGGGGATAGTTTGCCCAAAAAGGAAAATTGTTTGTTTAGCCTACATTTAGGCTCACCCTCATGTTGTTTCAAATCTGTATGACTTTCTTTCTTTTGTGGAACATAAAAGAAGATGTTTTGAAGAATGTTGGTAACCAAACTGTTTTGGTCTTCAAATATATCTAAATATATGCAGATGCAATGTATGTGTAATAAATTCTGTTAAATCAAATAAAATGTTTCTTTCTAAAGATAATTTTTGTTTTGTCTATTTGTTGCTTTTCTCGTTTAACACATTTAATAATGTCTTTAAACCATCTTTTGTGCGTGATTTCTCAGCCAAATTTGGTGTTTTGAATTTGCGATTAATTCGCATAATCTTTGAGTGAAAAGTTTAATTGAATTTTCCACATATTTCTGAATCTTTTAGTATTTAGTTTTACTTTTACTTCAAAGGGATAGTTCACCCAAAAATGAAAATTATCCCATGATTTACTCACCCTCAAGTTATATCCTTGCTCTTCCAAGCTTTATAATGGAAGTGAATGGAGCTCCTGATTTTGAAGTGCATCCATCAATCATAAAACACATCCACACGACTCCAGGGGGTTAATAAAGTCCTTCTGAAGTGAAGCGATGCATTTTTGTAAGAAAAATATCCATATTAAATCTTTAGAAACTATAATAACTAGCTGCCGGCAGACAGCCTAAGCAAACCGACTTAAGCCAAAAGAGTAACCTCTGACAAGACGCACTGACGAATGTGGAAGCACAAAGGATAGTCTATAACGAGAATTTTTAAAGAGAAATATCGGAAGATTTCAATATAAGAGAAGAGGAGCTTGAGTTTGTTGCCCAGCCCTGTTTGTTTGAACTGCAAGAGCTTATGGCTTATGCTACATCCTACGTCATACATTACATCAGAAGTTACTCTCTTTTGGCGCAAGTCGACTTGTGTAGGCCATCTGCCTGAAGCTAGATATTTTAGTTTATGAAGTTTTAAATATGGATATTTTTTTAACAAAAACCCATCGCTTCGCTTCAGAAGGCCTTTATTAACCCCCTGGAGTCGTATGGATTACTTTTATGATGGATGGATGGACTTTTTTGGACTTCTAAATCAGGAATAAATTTCATTTTTGGGTGAACTATCCCTTTAATGACATTGGGACTGGAGCTGATTTGAGCTCTGATGATCATATTCTCCATGTTCCAATGCACATTTAATAGAAAAACGTCTGACTGTCTGTACAAAGAGTTGCATGATCCAGGTTTATGTGGAAAAATACCACATTTAAGTTAGTTTTAGACTTTTGGTCCCCACTGTAAATCATTATGCGATATAAAATTGTTCATTCTGTGATATAAGATTTTGGTCATAAAAGATTTCCACCCACCTCTATTGACCTGTAAACATACATTTTTGAAGGATACTCTAGATGTCTGAATAATAATAATAATATTCAGCATAATTTTTGCTTGTTCAAACTTTTTTTTACACGAACGAGAAATGTTGTTCTTGTGTTCACCTTTCTCGGTTCCTGTGAAATAACAGTCGTCTTTATTTTGTTCATAGTTCTAATGGAAAGTCTGTGTCATGGTCTGAACCAGGTTCAAGACATCCTCCGAAAGGGGAACACATGTGGCACAGACTGTCTGTACATGTGAAGAGGCAGGAAGCCGGATCCAATCAGACGGCTGTCATCAAACCCCTAACTAATACCTACAATAACCCAGGCATGGAGTTTTCCGATTTAAGCACCAAGACTCTATACAATGTAGCCGAGGAGGACGAGGGCGACCCGATAAGATACAATCCCTCGGGCAGCCCTCCTCTGATGGCTCTCAGGCTGTCGCCTGTCAGCAAGCCTATGAAGGAGGTGGGCGCCCATCTGACTTTTTACACTTCTGAGCAACACGTGCCACAAAAAAACAGTGTTCTCCCCCAACATGTTATTGCAGACCACTTTCAGCAAGAGATGGTCAAGTTCGTGCCCGATCTGGATGAGATCATAAGCCTGCCTGAGCCAGGCGACAGGGTGATGCTGCCGCTTCAACCCCAAATATTGCATCCACATCCAATTTTGCCCATGCAACTGGGTGCTTACCCAGACGAGCCTGTCTCCCCTTTGGAGGAGGATGAAAATGAGCAGTTTGGACTTCTTCGTGGCTACATGTATGACAATGCACAGATCCATGATGAGGAGGAGTTGGTACAGATCAAAATGTCAATGGAGGACTCTCTGGCTCTGATGCCACCTTCTCCGTTTCGTGATTCTCTCGGCTCGGGCAGCCCCGTTCCCAACTCTCCGGTGTCTGAGTCCATCTTATGCACGCCGCCGAGTGTGACGTACGCGTCCGTCATTCTCAGAGACTTTAAGCAAAGCTCCTCGACCCTTTGAAACACATTTATTTTAAGAGATCATGTCAGCTATTGTGAAATAATAGCTACTAGTTTGTACAGTGGTGTGACTTAAGTCTCTTGCACTGGAGAGCTTTAATATTATATTTGTTTGATAGCAGAGCATTTAAAGAAACTGTATGGATGTATGTTAGCCAGGGTCCAAAATTAACAAGTGCCAAATGCAAGTCAAATTTTGCCAGTACGTCTTTTAACGTTGCATATAGGCATGGAGGCATGGAGCTGGTGCACAATGTATTTATTTTCAATGAGCCAGTGTTTGTTATTTTAGTATCTTGTTTGGAATCCTATTATAGTTTTTTTGTATTATTATTTTGAACTAGTTTTTATTTAAATTTTAGATAAAGTTTTAGTAATTTTGTTATGTTTTTCTCATTTTCATTATTTTTTATGTCAATATAGTTTTTCTTGATTTTCATTTCAGTTTTAGTTACTTTAGTACTTCAGGTTGAACTAAATGAAAATGAGAAATGTTGCCTTTGCGACCAGCTGAAATAAAGTTTACGTTTTTTAAATATTTTATTTTATTTAATGTTTATTTTATTTCAAGTAACACAAATGTTGTATAATTTTAGCTTTATTTTACAATAACCAACAATAAAACAAAATAGCCTACTGTTTAATGGCCATTACATTTTCTCAATTTACCCACAATTGGCAGGTGTGGCCAAAAAAGTTATTGTTATTTTTATTTTTCATTAAATGTTTAATTTTCCATTTTAAAGTTTTGGTAATTTTGTTGTGTCTTGAGATGCATATTAGTTGTTCAAGTTACACTAAATTAAAATGAAAATACTGAAATAAAATGTGTTTTTTTTTTTTCAAGTAATGAAATTATTTTTTTTATGACTTTATGGCAGGCACATTTTCATAATTCACCCACAATTGGCGGGTGTGGCCAAAAAGTTAATTTTGGACCCTAATGTTAATGCTGGATTGAGTAAAAGCAGAAACCCAAACATGCAGGATCCCTTTGATTTCTGTCACTATCACTTGCTTTAGTATGGCAGCAGTAGTTGACATGAAAACAACACCAGTCATTGTAATGCTGTATATTCTGCGCCGTTTAAGCTTTTAATTATAGATCAAAACATCTAAAGGACCAGCAGAAAATAACCATTGTAGCAGAAACTGAAGATTTAGACATTTAAAAAATGTGCAGCGACTCTTATGAGTGACAATTTAATGTTTAATGTGTTTAATATGTTTTATACAATCAGTCTACATGACTTTTATAAACTATAATTTAAAACGTGAGACTATATTAAATTAACATGATTATCAAACAGTTTTAGGTCTAGTTAAAGCATCATATCAGTGTATGTATGCTGTAAACTATAACCAATGCCTACAAGTACAATGTAGCAATTAACGGATAGTGTTTAAGTGCCAATGTCAATACTAACTGTATTTTTCCATGCTGTATTATTTTGATGTAATTTTTGTATAGTTTGTGTGTTTGAAGTACAATAGAAAGTGTATATATTAATTGTCTTCCATTTATGTGCGATTTTTTAAAGTTATGAAGTAATGTAAATATTTATAGCTTTGGATTTAAATGGTCATAACTTAAAGCCAGAGTTTGTATTATTACATAGACCTTTTCAATAGACAATATTGATCTTTCAGTTTCAATGCCTGTATTTAATAACTTCTCTTTATTGTTGGTTGAATGTTTTCATATCAGTTCCGAATACTTATATGCTTCATACAGATAGTGTGCTAATGTAGATTCAAGGACCCCTAAAGCTCAACAGGGCCACCGACGGCAGTTTCACCAGAATGTATCATGAGTCCTCATATGTGTGCAGCATACCTGTAGACAGTTATATCCTCTTATTGTTATGACCATTTAAGTTCTGTATGACCTACTTAATTATTATTATTAATAATAGAATTTTAACTTTTTAAGCAATTATAGAAAGTTTTTGTAACTTTTAGATATTAATGATTATGCTGTAAGCTTTTTTTTTCTTTTGCAATGCAATATGTGTTTGTTTCTGATCTTGTCAGATTGCATACTATAGTCCTGAAACTATAGTTTATCTTTAAACATTTGTGCTATTTTTGAAAATAATCACCTGTGTCCTATTGCATACCATATAGATGTAGATAAATGTTTCTACAGATTAAATACAGTATAGTTCTGTATTTGTCAGAATTGCTTATCTTATAATAGTGAGCATGTTTTATTGGGTTTATGCTAAATATTGTACATTGTTAATAAGCTCTCAGGGTTGTTGCTGCAGGTGTTTAGTTAATAATTTCCCAAAATGTGACTAGTTATTGCTTTCATATGACAATGTTAAAGAACTGTCTACAACACCCGTATGTCTCACTGTCACTTTATGCATGTTTTTTGCATTTGAAATGCCCAAAATGGTCTTTTATACCTTTTATGTGACTTATTTGTTTTATGTAACTTCTTTGTTTTATCGTTTTGATGCTGGAAACTGTCTGTGTTAGGTTAAGACGGATTTCAACGGCAGAATAGACCTGAACGATCATTTGTTGCAGATGAGATTTGTTAGAACTATCCAAGGAAACTGTCAGGAAGACTCAGAATTAAGATTCACTAAACATTACTTTAAAATGTTAGTGATTGGAGACCATAAAGTTGGGAAAACCAGCTTTGTTAAACGATATGTGAGTTGAAAACGACTGTGGATTTTCCAATGAAGGTGATCGATTGGGATAGTCACACACGTGTGAGATTACAGCTTTGGGATATAGCAGGTAAGTCGTATTACCTTGTTTAAACGAAATTATTTTAATAGAATTATGTAGATTACATTTGTTATATTTCATCAATGCATAAAACTAATAATGTTAATGTGCATCATGAGAAAAAATGGAGAATAAGAAATTAAACACTTGTAAAAAAAATCATGGAACAGTTTCACTTTCATATTCATATTTAATTTGCATATTCATTCATTTTATATTCATATTTATTGAGTACAAAGCACCAGGAAAGAATTACATGATATCCGAAATGCATGCAAGCTGATCAGTGTCTGTGTTTCCATGAAACTGAAGAATTGGAACCATAATTTGCTTTAAAAATGTTTTTATTTGCTGTTATTTAGGTCAAGCGTGAGGGGACTGAACCGAGTGTACTTCAAGGGATCCAGTGGTGCATTTGTTATGTATGGTGTGATACACGGGTCAACATTGGATGGAGCTCTGAACTAGAAACATGTACTTGATTGCCAAGTAATGTTGAAAAATGGCTGTCCAATCCCTGCTGTTCTACTGGCCAATACATGTGATGAGACTATATTGTGCCAGAGGAATGCCTCTCTTTTGGAGAACATCTGCCAGGAGAAGGGTTTTATTGGATGGTTTCAGACATCAGCAAAGGTGACTGGATTTTTATCATGCTAGTTTCCATATTTAGATTATACATTTAGGGTAGGAAGCTGGGGTTCCCTTTTGAAGTGAAACTTTGAGGCAGCATCATGGAGATGGGGAACACGTGTACCAAGCACGGCAATTTTACTGGCTGATGGCAGTCTATCATGAGCAGGGTTTTCCAAGTAGGACTCAAGCTCCCCGGTGGCACCCTCGGGTTGGAGCCTAGGTGATCATAAGTTTTTGGGCACACTATATTATGCGCTGCTTTCATTTTCTCCCTCTATGATTAATATAGAGGAGTAGGCTTCCCCTTGAAGGAAGAGCAAGTTGAACAGAACTGCGGAAATTCACATCTCCCTATCTTTTGTTTATCTAACTCCCCATTATTATTGGGTTCTTAAGTAGAGGTTTCACTCTTATTTGGATGGGTGCTCTACTTAAACTAACTTGGCTAAAGCAGTTATGAGCTGTTTCAATGTTCAATGACATTATGATTTTAAGTAGGGGCTGAGCTCCCCTGCGGCTCCTTTTGGGTTAAAGCCTGGGTAGGAGTTACTGGGCACATTGCATTATGCCCTTCCTTATTGGCAAAGTACAGAAGTAGGCTTCCCTCTCGGAGGAGCAGCAGCTCTAAGCAGCCTTGCTTTCTAAATTTGTGATAGCTACTTAAGTACCCTTAGGGTAGAGCATGGTGAATGAACCAACTATTGTTAGGTTCTGAAGCAGGAATATGGCTCCCCTTTGGTTAGGTGTTAGACCATGGTGACAGTACTAATGAGTAGATGTGGTTCGCCCTTTGGCATCCCTCCTTGTTATCTGTCATATAATTTAGGTTGTGTGCCTTTTCACGTACTGCACGCAGACACAAAAGGTGAGGATCCAAATGCAGTATTTATTGAAGGGTTATCCAAAGACGTAATCCAGATACAGGCAAAAGATCATACACACAGGCAATCAATCTAAACAATAAAAACAGGGGAATAAACACAGACAAAAGGGTATTCTAGAATAATGGGCAGCAAAAAAAAAAGAAGAAAAAAAAAGAAGGAAACAAGGAAATGGTTTGAATTTTAGAGTGACTTGGCAATAAATGACTGAATTGACCATGCTTTTACAGGCGTGATTTCTTTTCCCAAACCACTTCAGCGGTAATCCCGCCCTGCAGCCGATTTCATTGGTTTAGGTTCCAGTGACGGGTAGGTTTAGGGATCAGTGTTTGGTGTAGGCAATCAGTACAGTGATTGACATGATCAATGAAAACGTTAGAATCAGCTGCAGGGCGGGATTTCCACTGAAGTGGGTTGGGGGAAAAAAATCACGCCTTTTACGGACAGAGTGAACGAGGCTAATGAGCAACAGATTAAGGCAATGAGTGCTAATGAGCCTGGGCAAAGGATGATGGGGAAATAAGTCCAAAACTGAGTGGCAATAGTCTGGGGTGGAGTGCCCTCTAGTGGACAACCAGGGCACTACAGCTGGTGATCGTGACACCTTTATTCAAGGCAGGTTTCAGCTGTTCTTCCCCAGTTATATTAGGGTTTTGAAGTAGAACCTTAGCTCCCCTGCAGTTCCCTGGGGGTTAGAGTTTGGGTAATAGGGGTAGTGGGCACACTGTATAATGCCCTGCTGTCATTCTCCCTCCTTTGTTGAACAGGAATAAGGACTAGGCTCCCCCTTGGAAGGGCAGCAATAGTGAAGGTTGTGGCCTGGAGTTTTTAGCATTTGGCAGGCTCCCTTACCTAATCTGCTCTTAAGATACAGGGTGGACAGAACTACAATGGGCCACTCACAAGATTCCCCCTGTTTTGTTTACCTGTTTCCAATTAATATTGGGACTTGAAGTAGGGATATCGTTACCCTTTTGAAAGTGTGCTCTACTATGGTCCACAATGCTAATACGTAGAGAAAGTTTACCTGTGATGCATCCCTGCTTGTTAGCTGTCACATATGGTCTGGTGTCAAAAGAAAGAAAGAAAAAAACGAGGCTCTAGCTGTAGTGGATCTTAGGTAGAGTACTTTTACTCAAGGCAGGGTTCGAGCTGCTCTCCCCCTGTCACATTGTCTTAAAGTAGGGCTCAAGCTCCCCTGCAACTTTCTTGGGGTTTAAAGTCTGGGTAATGAGAATTAATGGGCAATCTGCATTATGTATTGCTTTAATTTCCCTCCTTCCCAAAGTAGGACTAAGGATTAGTCTCTCTCTTGGAGAGGCAGAAGTAGTAAATAGCCTGAAGGACAAATTACTAAGGGTTTGAGCACTTAAGCAAAAACATGAATTCCTCTCAAGATACCCGTGGGGTAGAGCAGGAAGGATGGAATTGTGATAGGTATTCACGAAATTCCCCAGTTTTGTTTATTCCCTCCCCAACTAAGGTTGGGTTTTGAAGTAGGACATTATGCTCCCCTATGGCTGGATATTGTGCAAAGTCTCTAGTTGGTCCATGCTGGCCTCCCTTCTTGTTAGGGCCGTACTCTGATCAGATGAGTGTATGGAGTCTCCTAGTGGTTCCTGGATAGGTTATTTGCTCAAATAGGGTTAAGCACTCTTCCCTATGGCTTTAGGGGTGAATAAGTAGAGCTTAAGCTCCCCTGCTGTTTCCCTAGAGGTTGAGTTGCAATGGCAAGAGTATTGGCATTTATTTTATGCCACTCTCTCCTCTGATGAAAGTGGAGGTTGTATTCTCCCCCTTTGAAGTAGTGGTACATTGAAGGTTGTAGTTGATTTACTCCCTTTGATAAGCTACTCCCTAAGATATTTGTCTAAGTACTGACATAGCTAGCACGCTATTAGAGATTTTGGCATCATAGACTGCCGTAAACCAATAAAATTGGAGTGTTTAGTACACATGCTCAGACACCGGTGACGCTGAGGGCATCCCCATAGTGTCAACTCCATGACGCAGCATCTCTTTCCCTTTCTCAGGGAATTCAGGGTTGCAGTCATAACCTGAGATGTTTTTCAACCTTCACGGAACACGGGTTTTCTCATACTACATAATTCACATAATTACAACAATTTGTATTTATTTATTGGAATAAATAAATAAATATTGTCATCAAACTTAATTTGATGTATTTTCATTTTTGAAATAGACCATGAGTTACTATCTTGAGGCCACGAGAGATACTCGTAGAGATACTATCTTGAGGCCACGAGTTACTATCTTGAGGCCACGAGTTACTATCTTGAGGCCACGAGATACTATCTTGAGGCCACAAGTTACTATCTTAAGGCCACGGGTTACTATCTTGAGGCCACAAGATACTATCTTGAGGCCACGAGTTACTATCTTAAGGCCACAAGTTACTATCTTGAGGCCATAGTTACTATCTTAAGGCCACGGGTTACTATCTTGAGGCCACAAGTTACTATCTTAAGGCCACGGGTTACTATCTTGAGGCCACGAGTTACTATCTTAAGGCCACGAGTTACTATCTTGAGGCCACGAGTTACTATCTTGAGGCCACGAGTTACTATCTTAAGGCCACGAGTTACTATCTTGAGGCCACGAGATAGTTATAATTATTTTTATTTTTTTGACAAAGTGGGACTAGGGGGGCTCCGTAGTTGTGTTTGTTTTAGTAGAATATCAATGTGGATGAAGCTGCTAAATTCCTCGTGAAGCACATTCTCAAGACCAATGAGGAGTCAGTGAAAGAAGAAGAGCAGACCATGCAGATAAACCTGAAACAGCAGACAAAGACCAATTCTGCCTGCTGCTGATTTTATAGTCCAACTCTAGTATATCATTCTTTCTGTACAGTATATAATTTCAATATTATTAAATATTTTTTATGTATTTTATTTTCAATGATTAATACTCATCTGATCATTTTCAGTGGCCATGAACGAGTACCATGGTGAGTATCTAATAAATACCCCTGTGGCGATCAGTGTTGTGCAAGTTACTTCCAAACTGTAATACATTATACATTACTTGTTACTGTAATTTAAAAGTAATGCATTACCTCACAATATTACTGTCTCAGAATTGTAATGCGTTACATTACCCCTGTATTACTTTTGAGTTACTTTCACCAAAATAGTTATACAGTGGTAGAACTTAACATTCTAAGGCTGTAACGATATCCGATATGAAACCGAAATCGCAACACTCAGATCCACGAACCTGCAGAATCGCGACACACCCCTCCAAGAGTTATCCTTCCCCTCCAGATCCAATGCTACCACATCTTTAAATTACTATTAGTATTATTTGAATTTTGAAGTTAACATTATAAAATACGTAGACCTACACCACAAAACTAGTTGAGGTCGGATAAATTATTTAAAATTTGGGAATTCCAGCGTTTTGGACGTGACATTTGCAGTCAAAACTTGAAATATAAATTCTCAGAAAATGGATTTATACCAATATATTGAAATGTCTGTTTATCCATAGGATACCCCCTTAAAAGAGTCCAGACATTAGAAAAATATCAGTCTACACATGTGTTTTATATTTAATATGAGGGAAATACGAATGCATTCATGTGTGACAAAAAAAAATATTTAACTTTTAGGAGGCAAAATATTTTTTTGTAATTCTATGAATTACACTGCGCAAATCAACAGTAATACTACCCACCGGATGAAGAAGGGTTGGCTCTCCACAGAACATAAAATATTCATTTTATTTTATTTTTCGTGTTCGCATTTATGAGGAAAAAACAATGTATGTGACAGTTCTCCATTACGGACGCGACCGCTCTGAAGCGGCACTAAAAGACTGTTTTAAAACTTTCACAGCTAGAGACCTCAAACAGAAGACACAAATTTCTTCGATTTGTACTAATTGTATCTTAATTTTAATCAATGTTTCATCAACCAATTGCCTGGATTTAATTAATAAGACAGCAGACAACAGATAATCACGACACGGAGGCGCCTGCGCGTGAACTGGAGCGCTTCTCAAATTAACCGAAACTCAGTGTAGGCTATAAGGTAGCCTAGCCTACTTCACAGACCTGAAAAATATTGAAATGTCTACTTGTAAACAGAACAATTCAAAACGAAAGAAAGCGGACTGCTCTCTGCTTATCTGTATGAAATGTGCATTTCTCTCTGGCGCATTCACTACTGCGAAGATCGCGAGTCAGCAACGTCAACTTCATCTTTATTAATAAACAATTAAAATGTCTCCTTGCTATATTTCACATATTCACAGAGGCGCTGCAATAGGGCAGGCAAGGCAGGCAATTGCCTGGGGCCCCGCATTTTGAGGGGGCCCCCGAGGGCCGATCATTTAAACAATCAGAAATGTTCATATTAATATAACACGCAGTGACGCCGCCGCATCCCCCTTAGTGGGCCCCCCTCTCTCGCAAGGCTGCGTATGCTTTTGCTGCTTCTGGCGCCTTTTTCAAACTGTCGCAGCGCTTACTCGCGTTTCTGTCTTTCTTTTACTGTCTGTATCCGAAAATGCATGAATTCGTGTATTAAAAATGAAGAGGACATATCCATCTGTCAGGAAAAGCGGAAAAAAAACAAGATGATGGGGAAAAGAGAAAACATGACTGCGGTAAGTGATGGAGAATGAGATGATGATGATTAACTTGATGATGAGATTGACGTTAAGGATGATAAATGGCAAACAAATCGTTTCGTCGTTCAATTCACATTTATTTTTCACAGTATATCGTTTTAAAGCACCTTTACAGAAAATATATGTAAGTTATCTCGAGTGATCTGTTATCAGAGGTGACTGTTAAATAATGGTAGCTAGCTATTTTAAGAAATGTACAAAACAAATCACAATCACGTTGTTAATTTCAGTTTAGTTTCACTTAAGATTAATTACTAGTAACGTTAATATGTTACTGAAAAACTGTTTAGCTAGGGGGTTGCACTTAGCAACAGCATGTAAAGTGTTAGACGGTATTAATGCAGGCTGAAATAGAATAACGTTACCGTTAAAGGATTAACGTTAGTTCACCTTAAAATGAAACTTTCCTAATAATTCACCCCAATGCCATCCAAGATATCCATGTCTTTTTTTACTCAGTGGAAGATCTTTTTTTTTTTTTGAGCAAAACATTTCTGGATTTTTCTTCGAATAATGGACTTCAATGACAACCAACGTTTTTAAGTCCAAATCAATGCAGTTTCAAAGGTCTTTGAAGTGCTTCAACGGGCTGTGTACGATCGCATCTAAGGAAGAGGGTGTTATCTAGCGAAACGATAGGTCATTTTCTTAAAAAAATAATATACTTTTTAACTACAACTGTTCGGATTGAGCTGATCTGCAACGCGCCGGGAACTACGTCATCACGTTGAAAGGTCACGCTCGATGTCGCCGGCGCCGCCCCACTGTTTACAAAAGGGACCGTGCGAAGGAGCATAACGTTAGTTCAAATTGTATTGTATGTTGAGGGTTACTCATACCCTTGTATGTGAGGGTCAAGAGCCCAACTAAAGCAAACACTGATCTCCCTAATGGTGACTTCCGAATTCCGGTTTTCTCCTTCAGTGATTCTGCTTGTTAACATCAGGTGTCTTCAATAATGCTCAATCATCACTCAATTATTCACTTAATTATCGCATTAACTTTAACACTGCTTCAGTGTTCATTTAACTCTCAGCTCAGAGTTTAATTGGGTCACTTAAAATGACTTAATTCCATTTGTTTAACGTAACCCAGTTATGTGCAACCTGTTGACATAAAAAAGTTAATTTAAGCCAACATATCAAAACCTGATGACATAAAAAAGTTAATTAAAACCAACATATCATTTATTTGAGTGTGTTGAAGTTACATGAGCAAATTATGTTTGTTTAACAACCCAGTTATGTGCATCCTGTTGGCTTTACATAGAAAAAAAAGAAAAAATCGGGAACAATATCAAATAAATGCACTAAAAAAACACACTGGACTAAGCTAAACATTAAAAGCAATTTTAAAAAGGTGAGTTTTTATCAGTGATTTGAATGTTGAAAGGTCAGTGCAGTCACGGATATATTTACAAAAAAATATTTTAGAAGGGCCTCATTGATTAATTTTGCCTAGGGCCCCCACTCAATGTTGGTTCGCCTCTGCATATTCATAATCATTGCTTTTGCCGGTTCTTTGTGACAGCTTTTAGTTGCTTTCCTTACATCATGTTACGTGAACGCGTCACCACCGCATCAAAAATAATTGTGTGATGAAAACAAGAAAAGTAAACATAGCCTAACTGTTTAAGAGAACAAATGGAGTAGCCTAATACGCATACGTCCATCTCGTAAATGTAGTCTTCATGCCATCTTCACCCATTATCCGCTTTACCACTGGCCAGCGCGAGCACAGAGGCCGAAATCATGCCTCACGGCACTCCTGTAAAAAATAAATCGCTATAAAAAATATATCAGACGCTGCCATTTAGTCTTTTTTTACAAACTTGGACACCACACCCAGCTATTGACTGACCACGAACAGGTAACTTAGCCTACTTGCATTTTTCATTCATTAATGTCTCGCGGTCTTGGTGTTTTTTTGGTGTTGTTTTTTCACAATTAAAACTAAAAGTGTGTTGTAACGCAAGCGTAACTGAACATGTAATATAGTAAAATATTACTGAAAATTGATTAGTAATGCCTTACACTACTGCGTTACAGCGAAAAGTAATATGTTACTGTAATGCATTACTTTTGTAACGCGTTACTCCCAACACTGGTGGCGATGCGTCTCAATTTCACTGCTAATCCGCTACATGCTTGTAGCATGAAGTCAGATCGCATGCTAATAAATCTATCTGTGATCTTAAAGCTCTTTTTACATTATTTGACAAATAAATCAGAATTTCCATTTCAGTGCATCATTTTCAGACATTTCTGCAAACTTAATTGAGAAATTAGAAAGCAGACTCTATAGGCCAATGCCCTGCCCTATTTATCCAGTTTATTAAATAATCAAATATATAAAATATAGAAGTGAAATATCCCTCATACAATGATTATTTATCCAGGTCAAGGGAGCGATTAAACACAAAAAGGGAGCTTCCGTACACAACGGCTGATGTCACAGAAATAGGAAACAGTTCCGAGCATGACCCATTTTTGCTGTGCATTTTTGAGGGAATGTTAAGATCTCTGGCGTTCTGATACTCCCCCTAGAGATCTGTACTATATTGAGCAAACAATACTGTGTTCAAGCCTCCATACCAGCCTGAACTGACTGTAGGCATCAGCTGCCAGCAGATTCTGTATTCTGTGGATGGAAGAGCGGGTTTGAATGCGTTTATGTGCTCGTACACAAACATCCATCAAGTACAGGTTTGATGGTGCGCAGTGCACGATGAATGTTCCCATCTAGCCCACAAGCGCTTTCCATCTGTTAGCGCTGCCAGACAGGTTGTACAGGTGTAGCGCTTTTACATTTACTGGCAGATTTCCATGTGAGTATTGTGAGTAAAAAAAGAAGGCACTGTTGCATCATTGTGTTTTGATAAAGATGAGTTGTGACTCTTTGAAAATTTCCGTAGAACGTGGAATATTTATTAATTGACTCTTTACTGTGCTGGTCTCATTCTGGTCTCTCTCATTACTGTGCTGGTCTCATTCTGTTCTCTCTCATTACTGTGCTGGTCTCATTCTGGTCTCTCTCATTACTGTGCTGGTCTCGTTCTGGTCTCTCTCATTGCTGTGCTGGTCTCGTTCTAGTCTCTCTCATTACTGTGCTGGTCTCATTCTGGTCTCTCTCATTACTGTGCTGGTCTCGTTCTGGTCTCTCTCATTGCTGTGCTGGTCTCGTTCTGGTCTCTCTCATTACTGTGCTGGTCTCGTTCTGGTCTCTCTCATTACTGTGCTGGTCTCGTTCTGGTCTCTCTCATTACTGTGCTGGTCTCATTCTGGTCTCTCTCATTACTGTGCTGGTCTCGTTCTGGTCTCTCTCATTACTGTGCTGGTCTCATTCTGGTCTCACTCATTACTGTGCTGGTCTCGTTCTGGTCTCTCTCATTACTGTGCTGGTCTCGTTCTGGTCTCTCTCATTACTGTGCTAGTCTCGTTCTGGTCTCTCTCATTGCTGTGCTGGTCTCATTCTGGTCTCTCTCATTACTGTGCTAGTCTCGTTCTGGTCTCTCTCATTACTGTGCTAGTCTCGTTCTGGTCTCTCTCATTACTGTGCTAGTCTCGTTCTGGTCTCTCTCATTGCTGTGCTGGTCTCGTTCTGGTCTCTCTCATTACTGTGCTGGTCTCATTCTGGTCTCTCTCATTACTGTGCTGGTCTCGTTCTGGTCTCTCTCATTACTGTGCTGGTCTCGTTCTGGTCTCTCTCATTGCTGTGCTGGTCTCGTTCTGGTCTCTCTCATTACTGTGCTGGTCTCATTCTGGTCTCACTCATTACTGTGCTGGTCTCATTCTGGTCTCTCTCATTACTGTGCTGGTCTCGTTCTGGTCTCTCTCATTACTGTGCTGGTCTCGTTCTGGTCTCTCTCATTACTGTGCTGGCCTCGTTCTGGTCTCTCTCATTACTGTGCTGGTCTCGTTCTGGTCTCTCTCATTACTGTGCTGGTCTCGTTCTGGTCTCTCTCATTACTGTGCTGGTCTCGTTCTGGTCTCTCTCATTGCTGTGCTGGTCTCATTCTGGTCTCACTCATTACTGTGCTGGTCTCATTCTGGTCTCTCTCATTACTGTGCTGGTCTCGTTCTGGTCTCTCTCATTACTGTGAGACAGTAATGAGAGAGACCAGAATGAGACCAGCACAGCACAGTGGTCTCGTTCTGGTCTCTCTTATTACTGTGCTGGTCTCGTTCTGGTATCTCTTATTACTGTGCTGGTCTTGTTCTGGTCTCTCTCATTACTGTGCTGGTCTCGTTCTGGTCTCTCTCATTGCTGTGCTGGTCTCATTCTGGTCTCACTCATTACTGTGCTGGTCTTGTTCTGGTCTCTCTCATTACTGTGCTGGTCTCGTTCTGGTCTCTCTCATTACTGCGCTGGTCTCATTCTGGTCTCACTCATTACTGTGCTGGTCTCATTCTGGTCTCTCTCATTACTGTGCTGGTCTCGTTCTGGTCTCTCTCATTACTGTGCTGGTCTCGTTCTGGTCTCTCTCATTACTGTGCTGGTCTCATTCTGGTCTCTCTCATTACTGTGCTGGTCTCGTTCTGGTCTCTCTCATTACTGTGCTGGTCTCGTTCTGGTCTCTCTCATTACTGTGCTGGTCTCGTTCTGGTCTCTCTCATTACTGTGCTAGTCTCGTTCTGGTCTCTCTCATTACTGTGCTGGTCTCGTTCTGGTCTCACTCATTACTGTGCTGGTCTCATTTTGGTCTCTCTCATTACTGTGCTGGTCTCATTCTGGTCTCTCTCATTACTGTGCTGGTCTCATTCTGGTCTCTCTCATTACTGTGCTGGTCTCATTCTGTTCTCTCTCATTACTGTGCTGGTCTCATTCTGGTCTCTCTCATTACTGTGCTGGTCTCGTTCTGGTCTCTCTCATTACTGTGCTGGTCTCGTTCTGGTCTCTCTCATTACTGTGCTGGTCTCGTTCTGGTCTCTCTCATTGCTGTGCTGGTCTCGTTCTGGTCTCACTCATTACTGTGCTGGTCTCATTCTGTTCTCTCTCATTACTGTGCTGGTCTCATTCTGTTCTCTCTCATTACTGTGCTGGTCTCATTCTGGTCTCTCTCATTACTGTGCTGGTCTCATTCTGGTCTCTCTCATTACTGTGCTGGTCTCATTCCTGGTCTCTCTCATTACTGTGCTGGTCTCATTCTGGTCTCTCTCATTACTGTGCTGGTCTCGTTCTGGTCTCTCTCATTGCTGTGCTGGTCTCGTTCTGGTCTCACTCATTACTGTGCTGGTCTCATTTTGGTCTCTCTCATTACTGTGCTGTTCTCATTCTGGTCTCACTCATTACTGTGCTGGTCTCGTTCTGGTCTCACTCATTACTGTGCTGGTCTTGTTCTGGTCTCACTCATTACTGTGCTGGTCTCGTTCTGGTCTCTCTCATTACTGTGCTGGTCTCGTTCTGGTCTCTCTCATTACTGTGCTGGTCTCATTCTGGTCTCTCTCATTATTGTGCTGGTCTCATTCTGGTCTCTCTCATTACTGTGCTGGTCTCGTTCTGGTCTCTCTCATTACTGTGCTGGTCTCGTTCTGGTCTCTCTCATTGCTGTGCTGGTCTCATTCTGGTCTCACTCATTACTGTGCTGGTCTCATTCTGGTCTCTCTCATTACTGTGCTGGTCTCGTTCTGGTCTCTCTCATTACTGTGCTGGTCTCATTCTGGTATCTCTTATTACTGTGCTGGTCTTGTTCTGGTCTCTCTCATTACTGTGCTGGTCTCGTTCTGGTCTCTCTCATTGCTGTGCTGGTCTCATTCTGGTCTCACTCATTACTGTGCTGGTCTTGTTCTGGTCTCTCTCATTACTGTGCTGGTCTCGTTCTGGTCTCTCTCATTACTGCGCTGGTCTCATTCTGGTCTCACTCATTACTGTGCTGGTCTCATTCTGGTCTCTCTCATTACTGTGCTGGTCTCGTTCTGGTCTCTCTCATTACTGTGCTGGTCTCGTTCTTGTCTCTCTCATTACTGTGCTGGTCTCATTCTGGTCTCTCTCATTACTGTGCTGGTCTCGTTCTGGTCTCTCTCATTACTGTGCTGGTCTCGTTCTGGTCTCTCTCATTACTGTGCTGGTCTCGTTCTGGTCTCTCTCATTACTGTGCTGGTCTCGTTCTGGTCTCTCTCATTACTGTGCTGGTCTCGTTCTGGTCTCACTCATTACTGTGCTGGTCTCATTTTGGTCTCTCTCATTACTGTGCTGGTCTCATTCTGGTCTCTCTCATTACTGTGCTGGTCTCATTCTGGTCTCTCTCATTACTGTGCTGGTCTCATTCTGTTCTCTCTCATTACTGTGCTGGTCTCATTCTGGTCTCTCTCATTACTGTGCTGGTCTCGTTCTGGTCTCTCTCATTACTGTGCTGGTCTCGTTCTGGTCTCTCTCATTACTGTGCTGGTCTCGTTCTGGTCTCTCTCATTGCTGTGCTGGTCTCGTTCTGGTCTCACTCATTACTGTGCTGGTCTCGTTCTGTTCTCTCTCATTACTGTGCTGGTCTCATTCTGTTCTCTCTCATTACTGTGCTGGTCTCATTCTGGTCTCTCTCATTACTGTGCTGGTCTCATTCTGGTCTCTCTCATTACTGTGCTGGTCTCATTCCTGGTCTCTCTCATTACTGTGCTGGTCTCATTCTGGTCTCTCTCATTACTGTGCTGGTCTCGTTCTGGTCTCTCTCATTGCTGTGCTGGTCTCGTTCTGGTCTCACTCATTACTGTGCTGGTCTCATTTTGGTCTCTCTCATTACTGTGCTGTTCTCATTCTGGTCTCACTCATTACTGTGCTGGTCTCGTTCTGGTCTCACTCATTACTGTGCTGGTCTCGTTCTGGTCTCACTCATTACTGTGCTGGTCTCGTTCTGGTCTCTCTCATTACTGTGCTGGTCTCGTTCTGGTCTCTCTCATTACTGTGCCGGTCTCATTCTGGTCTCTCTCATTATTGTGCTGGTCTCATTCTGGTCTCTCTCATTACTGTGCTGGTCTCATTCTGGTCTCTCTCATTACTGTGCTGGTCTCATTCTGGTCTCTCTCATTACTGTGCTGGTCTCATTCTGGTCTCTCTCATTACTGTGCTGGTCTCATTCTGGTCTCACTCATTACTGTGCTGGTCTCGTTCTGGTCTCACTCATTACTGTGCTGGTCTCGTTCTGGTCTCTCTCATTACCGTGCTGGTCTCGTTCTGGTCTCTCTCATTACTGTGCTGGTCTCGTTCTGGTCTATCTCATTACTGTGCTGGTCTCGTTCTGGTCTCTCTTATTACTGTGCTGGTCTCATTCTGGTCTCTCTCATTACTGTGCTGGTCTCATTCTGGTCTCTCTCATTACTGTGCTGGTCTCGTTCTGGTCTCTCTCATTACTGTGCTGGTCTCGTTCTGGTCTCACTCATTACTGTGCTGGTCTCATTCTGGTCTCTCTCATTACTGTGCTGGTCTCATTCTGGTCTCTCTCATTACTGTGCTGGTCTCATTCTGGTCTCTCTCATTACTGTTCTGGTCTCATTCTGGTCTCTCTCATTACTGTGCTGGTCTCATTCTGGTCTCTCTCATTACTGTGCTGGTCTCATTCTGGTCTCTCTCATTACTGTGCTGGTCTCGTTCTGGTCTCGCTCATTACTGTCCTGGTCTCGTTCTGGTCTCTCTCATGACTGTGCTGGTCTCATTCTTGTCTCTCTCATTACTGTGCTGGTCTCGTTCTGCTCTCACTCATTACTGTGCTGGTCTCATTCTGGTCTCTCTCATTACTGTGCAGGTCTCATTCTGGTCTCTCTCATTACTGCGCTGGTCTCATTCTGGTCTCTCTCATTACTGTGCTGGTCTCATTCTGGTCTCTCTCATTACTGTGCTGGTCTCATTCTGGTCTCTCATTACTGCGCTGGTCTCATTCTGGTCTCTCTCATTACTGTGCTGGTCTCATTCTGGTGTCTCATTACTGCGCTGGTCTCGTTCTGGTCTCTCTCATTGCTGTGCTGGTCTCGTTCTGCTCTCACTCATTACTGTGCTGGTCTCATTCTGGTCTCTCTCATTACTGTGCTGGTCTCATTCTGGTCTCTCTCATTACTGTGCTGGTCTCATTCTGGTCTCTCATTACTGCGCTGGTCTCATTCTGGTCTCTCTCATTACTGTGCTGGTCTCATTCTGGTGTCTCTCATTACTGTGCTGGTCTCGTTCTGGTCTCACTCATTAGTGCGCTGGTCTTATTCTTGTCTCACTCATTACTGTGCTGGTCTCGCTCTGGTCTCTCTCATTACTGTCGTGGTCTTATTCTTGTCTCACTCATTACTGTGCTGGTCTCGTTCTGGTCTCTCTCATTACTGTGCTGGTCTCATTCTGGTCTCTCTCATTACTGTGCTGGTCTCGTTCTGGTCTCTCTCATTACTGTGCTGGTCTCATTCTGGTCTCTCTCATTACTGTGCTGGTCTCGTTCTGGTCTCTCTCATTACTGTGCTGGTCTCGTTCTGGTCTCTCTCATTGCTGTGCTGGTCTCGTTCTGGTCTCTCTCATTACTGTCGTGGTCTTATTCTGAGTCAATTATGCGAGCGCTGAGCCTGAAGGCAGGTTTTTGCTGACATGATGCGTATAGGAGGGCAGATATTTTTACTCTCCCATCTGTTCCACACTGTCCCGTAAGTTTTACTTTGTAGCGTCCTTGGTGTGCGTCTAGGGATCTGTTCTACATACCACTTATTTGAGCCCCTCCGCTGCAGTTGTTTACAAATATTGTGGAGTGAATACATCTGTCCTGATATAGCAGAGAGTCTTTATAATTGATTTCAGCACATAAAGCGTTTAAGATTTTCTTTGGTACTTTGTATCAAATGTGACTGATTCATACTGCTTGCAATGTTCTGCTCTGATGGATGCACATGCATTCTAACTGTTCCTGATTGCATTCGAAGTAGATATTTTGCTAAGAGGAAAAACAAAGAAAACAGCCTGTGTCCTACTTCAGACCTAGTTTCAGAGGCAGAGTGAATGAATATCTGTAGGAAATACTAAAATAATAAGCACAAAAATATTACATGTATAAAATATTTCAAAAACTTTAGGACTCTCTTCTACTCTCTTAAAGGTACAAGTTTATTTAATTTTGATTAGCATTGTCAGCCAAGGACACATTTCTCATGTTGCTTTGCCTAATCTGAGACAAAGAGGTGGTTAAGATGTATCAGTGGTTTTTATAGAAAAAAAAAAGTTTATTAAATCGAATTTTGGTAACACTTTACTTTAAGGTTCCATTTGTTAACATTAGTTCTGTCAGGACCATTATCGCCAAAGGGGATTGACAAATTAGCATGCAGTTTGGTTTTGCGGTATATGATTCTGTTCTGGGCAAGAACTCCTGCCCATCCATGCCCATCCATGCAGCCTATGGATTAGTCTGGATAAGAGCAGGGAGAGCAGCAATAGTGTAAACAGAACAGATCCAACATAAATCTATTGCCGATATCATTTATGTTAACAACATAATTCAAGAAAACTGAGTTTGAATCGAAGAGGAATTTCATAAGGCCAAGTCCTGACTGAACAAGAGGAGCTGGGGATGGAGGGGTGTAATTAGCTCCTTAACAATGCGATGAAGCTGCTGATAATACTGAATGGACCTTATATACAGTATCCCTGTTGGTAGACGTGGTTTGGCTTGACTGACGTGCCCTGCCAGAACTAACGCAATGCTTGATTTAACTATATTAGTAAAATCTCAATCTTAGTTTGTTAATTTCAACATTTACTAATAATTACAATCAAAAGTTGTATTTTTAAGTTTATTTAAAATTGTATTAATGGACCTGAGCTAAAATAGTATTTTTATTAACTAAAAGTAACAAAGATTAATAAATACTGTAACAATTGTTTATTGCAGCTAGTTAGTTAATCAATTAAACAAACTAAAGGAACCGGATTGCAAAGTGTTATCAGGATTTTCTAGAAATTGCTTGCATGGTAATATATGTGTATATACATAATTTACATGGTTTATATACATTCTACATGATACATATTTTATACATGTTAGAGACTTTCTAATGTATAAACCATGAAAACTGTCTGCCTCAAAATCAATGAATTATTAAATAAAGCCCAAACTAGTATCTGTGGGGTAAAGTGTGTCAGTGACAACTACAAATACAAATTTAAATACTATTGTATTGGTCTCATTGTCAGTACACAGAAATTTAGGGGCAAATTAATTCCTGAATATTAAACGCTTTCCGGTCTTTTTCGGATCATAACTCATTTACTACATATTCCCATCAACTTTCCCCCTGACACATGACAGCTTACCCCTAACAAACTGTGTCACAGGACACAAAGGGCACTGCATTTGTGTCTGGTGGGTAAAGCGGCAGCTCCATGTGTGAGAGCAGATGGCTCTCATGGAGAAGCGGATGATGACTTCGCTGACGTACGGAGCCTGAGAATCGCACAAGGGAGGGATGCTGGACAGAAGAAAATCCACAGGATGCATGAAGAGCTGCGCTGAAAATTATTCTACTGCAAACCAACAAGACCTTTCTGCACTTCAGTTGAATTTTTGTGCTTTATTAAGCAATTAAGGGGTTGACATTCAAATATGGGATTTTCATAAGCAAAAAGAAGTTTAAGGTTTAAAATGTTCGGGGTTTTTTTTAAGTAAAAAAAAATTAATTTCATAAATCCTGAAAATGTATTTTGATAATACTTAACTTGAAAATATGCTAAATCATTTTCACTACTGCACAAAGAAAAAAAAAACGCTGATGATGCTATAAATAAGTAATTGTCTTTTTGCATATAGTGATGGTTTTCTTTTCATTTAAAATCCAGCATATGAGGTACCTCTGAACCTCATCTTTGGCCATGTTAGTTTGGGCATCTAAGAATGATTATGGCACCATCTAGTGGGTGAAACACACACTGCCCTTTCATTCAGTGCTTTCAGGAAGCCCATTAACCTATTTGTGCTGTTAGTTTCTCTGACTTTGTTGCAAAAATTAAACAGGTTTGTCTTTTGGCCACAATATATCCCCTTCAGACCTGAATTATGTTTTAAGTTTCTGAAAAATATAAAAGTACATTTTCCCAGCTCATGAGGCTTCTATAAATGAGACCAAAAAAAAAAAAAAAAAAATGTTTGGCTTTAATATAATTTTTTTTGTCCATTTCAATGGACATCAGGTCAAAACAGGTGTACTTCACAAAAATGTACCAACATAAAATTAAATAATAAACATAAAAATTGTTAGTATATGCTTTTTCTCAAGGTCAAAAACTTTTCAACAGTTTACCATTTCAACTTTAATTTTGAGGTTTTTGTTTTACAGATTGCACATTGTTTGTAACAAACTAAATATCTTAGAATCAATCAATATGGTCATGTTAGTGTCATTTTCTTTGCACATCTTTCTTTTTTTAGATCAAAAACATTACAATATTGAACATTACAATATTTCAACTTTTATTGTAAGGTTTTTGCTTTATAGATCACACATTTGTTTATTCATAACAAAATAAACCTAGGAATCAATCAATGCATTCATGTTAGAGTAATTTCCTGTGTGTGTCTTAAAACAATTTCTCTGTTAACGATTTTCTTGTATTGTTACAGTACATTACTGGCAGCACGGTTGCCAGCAAGTTACTGTATTTTGATTTCCAGTAACTGTACTGTAGTCCACTTTACAGTACACAAGATCAGTACTGTAAACTACCAAATAGTAGCCTACTTTACTGTATTTTTACTATATTTCGTCATTTGTTCCGCTTTTGCTGTAATTAATTATACGGTATTGTACTGTAGTATCTATATTGATAGATTACTGCTAAATATTATTATAATTTTCTAAATAATTACTAATAATGATAATATTATATCATAATACTATAATATGTAGTTATAAGGAATATATAGGCTATAGGAAAAAATATTATAGAAGTCAATGGCTACTGTCAACTGTCTAGTTATCGACATTCTTTAAAATATCTTCATTTGTCTTCAGCAGAATAAAGAAACTCATACAGATTAAGAACAACATGAGGATGAGTAAGTAATGACAAATATAATTTTTGGGTGTACTATACCGATAAAGGGATAGTTCACCCAAAAATTAAAATTAGCCCATGATTTACTTACCCTCAAGCCATCCTAGGTGTGTATGACATCGTTCTTCTTTCAGACGAACACAATCGGAGTTATATTAAAAAATGTCCTGGCTTCCAAGCTTTATAATGGCAGTGAATGGTTGTTTCTGTTTTGAAAGCACATAAAAGTGCATCCATCCATGATAAAAGTGCTCTATGCGGCTCTGGGGGGTAAATAAAGGCCTTCTGAAGCGAAGCGATGCGTTTGTGTAAGAAAAATATGAATATTCAAGTTTACGCTTTAGATTTAGGTCAAATCCGTATGTTCATTTGGCCAGAAGCTAGTCATTTTACTTTATACAGTTTTAAATATTGATATTTTTCTTACATCTCCATCTTCCTCATCACCTCACATAAAGTCAACATCTGAGATATTTCCATTAGCTATATGCTCAAGCACTTCAAGAACTATATATTCTGCATATGAAAAAGTTTTAAAAAATGTATCGGTACTGTGATGTAGATTTTCTATATAAGAAATTTCAATCAGCATTACTGGACTTCAGTTACTGGAATGTGATTTCAGTAACAGGCTTTTGAACCCACTGTCCATTCTAATGGACAGGCACATTTGAAAAAAATCCTGATTTAAAATGTGCAATTCTACAATAGATTTTTAACGTTAATTAATAAGTTCAATCTTTCTTTTATACATACAAACTATGAAATACTGGCAAACATATCAAAAAATGTAAATAAAACCATAGGAAATGTTGCTTGCTTCTGTGTTTGGAGATTACTGCTGACATGCTTCTCTTCAATGTAGTGGGTTTTTTTTTATAATTACTACATGCAGAGCTTTACTGCCATTTGATTGGATAACAAGCGTCCAATCTAATGGACTGCAGGCTTTAAAGAAATGCTCCAGAAGTTAAAAAAAGGGGGTTGACATGTGATGTCCATTGTAATGGACGCAGGGTCTGAATGGGATATAATAGAAATGTTAAAAACTCAAATTTAAATACAGTTGTACAGTTGAGATTAGTTTGAAGCTATTAAAGAACAGATTAATCGTTAAAGATCGGAAAAGAGATTTGTTTAAAAACTCTGATCCATCCAGTAATGAAACAATAAATAATTCATTATTAATTAAACATTTTAAATAGACTGCAGCAATTAACATTTTGTCAAAACCTTTAGCAAATTACATGCTATTTTGTTTAATTGTTTGTTCAGAATCGTGACCTGTATTTGAAAATAAATAAATAAATCATAAATCTCAATTTCTCCAGAACGTGCAGTTCTATACTGTGATGACGCAACCAATATAAAAATGATTGCAAATGTATTATTTTGCATTTTTACACACTAGTGTTGGATTGTAAATTACAACATTAAACTCTTGAGACACCGAGAGGAGAGGAGACCCTGGAGATGTTTGAGTTACCAAGCACGTACCCAGACTGAGGCTCCCAGATGATCTGATAAACTCAGTACTGATCACTCATGTCTCAAAAAGAAAACTGTTGCCAGCAATGATAATATCCAGAAACTGATGCAATCGCATTAGCCCATGAACAGAACATCCATTAACATCAATACATTCACAAAAAGTTCACATAAAAAAATACAAATTTAGGAATAAAATCTCCTCTACACAGATCAACTACACACAACACTTCTGCCTGTCCCCAAAACTCACTAATTTGAAACCACATTTTTAATTAACTTAAAAAATAGCAACCTCTGCTTTAATCCTTGCAGAAACAAAAGCCTTTAAAATAACTTCAGGTATAGTCATTCCACTATCCTTCTGCTTATTTTTCCTTGTAATCCATACTGCCAGCTTTGCTTTACCAATTAAGAAAATTAAAGAGAATCTGTGGCAACATACTTTGGACCAAATGTATATGTTCATCCATATCTTCTCCAAGTGTCATAAGTCACCTCTTTAAAATCTGAAACAAACCATTTTACCTTGAACAATCTAAAAATAGATTTCTTCATGACCACAAAAAGAACATTCCTTCCCCACAGTGGGTCAACACGTGCCAAATATCTATTCGTCACAATTGCAGAATGTACAATTCTCCACTGAAGATCTACAGTGCTTTTTTCAATGGGTGAGTGACTTATACAGGAACTTCCAACATCATAGGAGATGAGTCTTGCCTAAACAGATCCAACCACTTTGATGCTTTTTTGATGCTTTTTGAATCTCTCTTTACTTGAAAGACACAATTCTCTACTTTTGAAATTGATTTATAAAACAGAGAAAAATCCTTCATTCCATATCTTTAAGGCTGATTAAAAACAAATCATATTTAAAACAATTCATACTGCGTAATAAGGAACAAGCTGTATCAGCCTAACAGATTTTCCCAGAGTACAGCAACTTGTGCTCCCTGCAGCCTGAAAGCCTTGATTCTGCTTTTTATATCTATTAAGCTTTGTCCACCTTCACTGACTGGTTAATATATAATAGCAGACTTTACCCAGTGCTGACCCGGCCAAAAGAAGTCATTTATATTCTTTTGTAGCAAATTAACTACTTCATCAGGTGGATTCAACAGGTTTAGTTTATGCCAAAGTGCTGAAGCAGCCAGATTGTTTGCAACCAAGACTCTCCCCCTAAATGATAACTGAGGTATCACCCATGTCCACCGTGACAAACGGTCACACATCTTATCATACATTCCTTCCCAGTTCTTCTGAATATATTTGTCAGTTCCTAAATAAATACCCAATATTTTCAGGCCCTCCCATTTCACAAGGCTGGTGGCTCTTCTCCAAACCAATTTCCTAAAATAAAACCTTTTCCAATTTTACCTTTGCTAAATAGGCATTTTAATCTCTTTTGCTTTTGATAAACACAGTAATGTCATCAGCAAAGGCAGAAAACATCTCGGTATGTTACGTATGTAACCCTCGTTCCCTGAGTAGGGAATGGAGATGTTACGTCGAATGATGACGAAATGGGGGTTTCGCTTAGAAGCCTATCACCTTCGCGTATTAAAAAACAAGCCAATGGCAAAGAAATGCCATGGGTCTGCGGAATTTGCATAGCGTAGCTCCGCCCCACCTCGTGGGTATATAAGGAAGAACGCTGGCAACATGCAGATATGTTTCCCTGCTGAGGAGCCAAGACTGAACTCGGCATTCCAGCGGAACAGCGGAGGTGGCAGGAAGACGTGACGTCTCTGTTCTCTGTAAGCTCCACTGATTGCAAGGGCTCGAAGGTAACACTCCACAGGGCAGTTAAAACCACTGAGAGGTCCCAAGAGGGTACAAGAGGAGGACGAGGAGGATTCAGTCTCCTCGCTCCTCTCAGGAACCTGATGACCAGGTCATGCTTCCCAATGGACTTACCCTCAACTGCAACATGATGTGCGGCGATAGGGGCAGCATAAACTTTCAGGGTGGAGACAGCCTTCGCTCCAACCCCTCTTGCAGGAAGGAAAGCACGACACTGCATATCGTGGGGTCTTCTCGGTGAGATGAGCACCAGTTGACGAAGAGGTTCCACTTCAACGCATGTCTCGTGGACGATGCTCTAGCGGAAGTGATGGTAGCCACCACCGCTGGTGGCAGGGTACTCAAACCTGCCTCGTTCCGTCCAGGAGCCACATGTGGAGGTTCCAAAGATCGGGACGAGGGTGCCATAGGGTGCCCCGTCCCTGAGAAAGGAGGTCCTTCCTCAGAGGAATTGGCCAGGGAGGTGCTGTCGCGAGGAGTATCAGTTCGGAGAACCAGGTCTGGGTGGGCCAGTGGGGCGCAACCAAAATGACATGCTCCTCATCCTTATTGATCTTGCACAGGGTCTGTGCAAGAAGGCTCACTGGGGGAAACGCATACTTGCGGAGGTCCCCTGGCCAGCTGTGCGCCAGTGCATCCATGCCGAGCGTGCCCTCAGTCAGGGAATAAAACAGGCTGCAATGAGAAGAGTCGTGGGAGGCAAACAGATCTACCTGAGCGTCCCCGAAATGTTCCCAAATCAGCTGAACCGACTGGGGATGGAGTCGCCATTCGTCCGTGAGAGCTCGTCGGCTGCACAGTTGAGGTCTCCTGGAATGTAAATAGCACGAAGCGACCTCAGATGCTTCTGACTCCATAAGAGGAGGTGGCGAGCGAGTTTTGACATACGGCGGGAGCGTAGACCACCCTGCCGGTTGTTGTACGCTACTGTCGCGGTATTGTCTGAACGGAGTAGTACGTGCTGGTCTTTGAGCAACGTATGGAAGCGGTGCAGAGCCAATCGTACTGCCAGCAATTCGAGGCAATTGACATGCTGAAGGCGCTGGGGTCCTGTCCAGGAGCCCGCGGCAGCATGTCTATTGTACATGGCACCCCAACCTGTGGAGGATGCATCTGTTGACACAACAACATGCCTGGAAACTCGATCTAGGGGCACACCGGCCTGTAGGAAGCTGAGGTTCGACCACAGGGAGAAGGTTTGACGGCAGGTCGGAGTAACTGGTACTCGGAGCGTCAAGTCAAGTCAAGTCACCTTTATTTTTATAGCGCTTTTTACAACACAGATTGTATCAAATCAGCTTCACAGTGATAACATGCAAATAATACAACAAAGTTTGTTTCTAGAATAAAATTGCATCAACCTCCACCTTAAGTAAGGCAGATCAATAATATTGTTGAATATTAAATGTGCCCAACTAAGTCAGCCAAAAGCCAAGGCAACAGTGGCAAGGAGCCAAAACTCCATCAGGTGACAGAATGGAGAAAAAAACCTTGGGAAACCTCCTCTGGCCAACGAAGGAACAGTGTATGATTCGGGCAGCATTACAAGTCAGATTGGATCGAAACATTTAGAGTATTTATCCATTTCCATCTCGTTGGAAGTCGAAGTAATCACGCCGGTATGGAGACGAGTTGTTGAGGATCAGTGTCGATGGCTGCCGTGACGATGAGGCCTTCACAGGGCTGATGAGGCTGGCACTGCAGGATGAGTTGGGATGGGTCCAGGCACAGGTCCACCATAGACGGTCCCTCGGGATAAACAGAGAGACTAATATTAGCGTAGACGCCATCCTTCTAATGATGTACCAAGTACATCAGGATTTACGGGGCGTGTTCCCGGTTCCAGCTGGCCTAAACTATGGAGCGTGCCCTGTTGCCATGCCCATCTCGGGACTCGATCGCGAAGCCAGTGCTGAAGCGGTCTCATATGAAGCAACCCAAGTGGTGTGGCTGCCGCTGCGGATGCCATATGCTCCTGGAGCCTCTGAAAAAGTTTCAGTGGAACCGCACTCTTGCTCTGGATCTGACACAGGCAAGACAGCAGTGACTGTGCGCGCTCGCTCATAAGCTGCGTGGACATGGCGACCGAGTCGATTTCCATACCAAGAAGAAGATCCTCTGCATGGGGCAAAGTTTGCTCTTCTTCCAGTTGACCTGAAGGCCCAGACGAGCTAGGTCACTGTGATTTTGCCAAGTAAGACATGGTCCTGGAACAACATATTTTGTTGATCCTGGATCAACATTCCTGTCCCAAAATGTAGTCCTTACCCAATCCCAACCCCTAAACCTAACCCTACCCACAACTTTTCCCTAAAATCATAGGGTAATGATAGGTGAATAACACTGATGTTTAAGTACTTCACCCTGCTTCTAAGCCTAAACTTGACATAAACTGTAAACTTGTCCCTCAAATCTGATTGGTTGATTGGAAAGTTGATCCAGGATCAACAAAGATGTTGATCCAGGAACATGTGGTACTTGGTGAAATCACGTTCACCAGACGAGCTAGGTGCCGGAACACTAGGTCCCTGTGTTCACAACCCTGGTCTCGAGAGTGAGCTAGGATTAGCCAGTCGTCGAGATAGTTCAGGACGCGAACCCCGTGTAGCTGAAGCGGCACAAGGGCTGCCTCGACAACCTTCGTAAGGAAACGGTCTGTGTCGTTGGACTTCCAACGGGGACTTCCAGGAGCTCGAGACCTCCTCATGCACTTCCAGGAAGAAAGGAACTGGGGGGGGGGGGGGGGGGGGGGGGGATGTGCACCGACGAGAGTCAGCACATGCAGCCCCCAAGAACCAATCATCCAACCGCGAGCGTTCAGGAGAGGGTGGAGAGTACCACGCTAACCCAACACTCACGGCGGCCCGGGAAAGCATAGCTGTTAGTTCCGGGTCGGACTCGGACAATGCCGCGACCCCGGGGGAAAGCAGCAGCACATCCGAATCCTCATCCAGAGAAAACACCTGCTCGCCTTGTGATGCGGCGATTGACATCGCCTCATCATCTGGAGCACTGAATGAGACACGAGGCACATCCGAAGACGGCCCCGCGGCTGCACTCGATGTGCTCGCGGGTTGCTGCGCTGGTGAGGGGGGTGTGGCCCGAGGACGCATCGTCGGGGCAGTGTTCAACACCATAACCCTCAGATCACTCTGACCACCAGCCAAAGTGTCGCCTCTCATGGAGGGGACAGATCGGGTGTGGCAGAGGGGACTCTACCTTTAATAAGGTCACGTAGTCTCGATCTTAGGGCAGTGATGGTCATGTTCCCGCAGTGAGAACATGACTCATCCATGAAAGCTGCCTTTGCATGTTCTAAGCCCAAACACGCAAGACAACGATCATGCCCATCAGATAATTAAACGGACCCACCACACCCCCAAATACACGGGCGAAACATCCTGAAAAAGGCGTGCCTGTGCAAGCTCTTTTGTGAAAGGACGCTCAGCAGCCTGTGCTGAAGCGGCCAGGGAGAAACACATACGCTGGATGCAGACCACTGCACAGATCAGCAGACAGGAATGTGAAACTCACTGGGAATCGCCTTTCCACCAACACAGACTGGAGAGCTGCTCGTCTCAAAGGGTACTCAATGACACTCAGAGAGAATTCAGGCTGTAGGATTGAAGAGAACCTCTTGGCTTCATATATACCCATGAGGTGGGGCGGAGCTACGCTATGCAAATTCTGCAGACCCATGGCATTTCTTTGCCATTGGCTCGTTTTTTAATACTCAAGGGTGATAGATTTCTAAGCGAAACCCTCCATTTCGTCGCCATTCGACGTAACTCGAAGTGACTACGAAAGGGAACTTAGGTTGAGCTTTTTGTCCATCAATTAGAAAGCCATCCAAATTTTTTTCCCAAATGACGAAGCAAAGGTTCGATGGCTAAAGAAAGATAACATTCCTGACAAAGGACAGCGTCTACTACGTACTGACACTGGTTGGCTTAGCCCTCCTCCAACCTTTAACATTGTAGAAACACCAGAATATAAGCGTTTGATTCATGAAATAAAAAGATCACCAAAACCAAAAGCTTTAAGGCAACTAAACAAATAAAAGTGACTGACTCTATCAAATGCCTTTTCTTGATCAATTGCAAATATTCCCATATTGTCACCAACCATCTCTTTTTCCAATATATTAAACCACGGTCAGGAAGTTCTGTCAGGAATACAATAAGTTTGATAATCATTTACTATATGTTCTAAATACAATTTTAATTTGAAAGACATATCGCTAAGATTTCACATGCACAGTCAGTACACAAAATTGCCACTCGTCTCCAGTTCTTTAACAGACCAAGATCACCTTTCTTTGGTAACAAAGACAAATGAAATCAGCTCTTCTAGAGCTTGTTGGCAGTTCTTTTTTCCTGTAAGATGATTTATAAACCTCAAGAAAATCGTATTTTAATAAGTCCCAAAACTGTTTATAAAACTCAGCTGGAAGTCCACCAATTCCAGGTGCACGTCCAATGGATAGCTGGCTAACAGCCTTTTGTTATTTCACCAATATCACTTTCAAATTCCAGTTGATTCCTCTATTTATCAGTCAACTTTGGTCATCCATACAGCCAATGTCACATGGACCATCTGAAAAGAGTTCTGTATAAAAATCAATAGCCATTTATCTAATTTCTTTAGGATTAGTTGTCACAGTTTCATCTGATTTCTTTAGATGTAGCATTGACTTCCGTGCTCCTTCCCTCTTTTCAAAACTAAAAAAAAGAAAGAACTTAGTGCATCAGATGGATCTCCTAGAGAAAGGAAACAACCTCTTATTAAAGCTCCCTTAGCTCGTTCATGAAAAAGTGAGGCCAAAGCTTTCCCTTTTTTATTCAGTCTTTCGGTTGATTCACTATTTCGGTTAATTAGCCTTCTTTCAATCGATTGGATTTCATTTTCCAATTCCATAACAGTTTTTAAAAACAATCATTTGCATTAGCTGTATAATTTTGACAAAAAAATCATGTGTGCTTTTCCCACATCGCACCAATGCATTAGCAAAATAAGTTTTTCGTTCTCTCCATTTTGCCCAAAATAAATGAAAATTTTCACAAAAGAAAGCATCCTGCATGCAGCAATTTTACATTAAAATGCCAATAATAACTATGACATCTTATCTTTTGTAAATGAAAAAGAATCATACATAAATGATGATTTGAAAAACCATTCGGTTAAATACAGGCCTTTAAAATTCTATTACACCAGTCTTTATCAATATTAATACGATCTAACCTAGCAAATCTGATGTGGTCACTTGAAGACTTACACCAAGTATATTGTTTTTCTACCGGATGTTGTAATCTCCAAACATCACACACATCAAAATTGCTTATTACATTATTTAAACAAGTAGCAGAAAGAGGACATGGTTATCTCCATTCTAAGGTAAAATCTAATGTTCAATGTACAATTCCAGTCATCACCCATAACTATACAAGCATTTTTATCGTAATGCGCCAACATATTTTATCATTTTTGAAAAACCTTTATCCTTTCTGCACCATTATTGGGTGCATAGAAATTAACAAACACAAATGAAAAACCCATTAAATTAACATGAACGAGATGCATTCTGGGATATCTGCTGTCTTAAGTCCGCACAAGTCACCTCTCGATGCATCCTGATAAAAGGGGCAGATCAAGAACACATCCGGGGATTTGCACCGTACTTAGATGTGAACTTTGAATTGGAACAGTACTTGGGCAGGGACTGATGACGTTTCATAAGTCCACAAGAACACAAGTACAGACAAGAATGCATTGAGAAACAGCCGGAGAGCGAGACAGATGCCCTGTCCAAATACCCACACTTGCAGTCTTGGCCACTTGAGAGGGCGCATATCGACCGCAAAAGGGGAGCTCGTGAGCACCCTTCTGAAATGACAAATGGTACACCATACGGTCTCATGGACTTAATGGAAACGCGCATGTGGCAGCCATTGTAAGTCCACAAGACCGAAAATGCATATGAAGGGTGCCATTTGGTACAGGGCCTATCTCAAATACCACTTCGGAGCGGTATTCGAGGCTAAGCATATCCCATAATGCCTTATGTTTGGGAACTTAAGTGCCCCGAAATCGTGAGATGTTGAGGAAAACATTCCACTGTAAGTTAAATTAATTAGATATTAAATATACTTCGGTAGTAAAACATAAAGTGTTATTTTTATTGGTGCAAAGATGAGCAGGCTATGTGTAGTTTGTACAACATTTGCAACAGCTTTCTATCACTTAATTAGGAGCACCACAATTTTAAATTGTCTTCTGTTACATAGGGACTACTGGCAGGAATTTAGAAGTTTATTTTAAAATATATTTTAAAAAGTATTGAGAATCAAACTAAAGCTCTGTAAACACTTGCATTTTTGCAACACTATGTGTCCAGTGTCCCATCGGGTAATCAAAAGTTCACACTTGCAGTCTTCACGCCTACTTGAACACTTGGGCCAAATACAGGAAATACGTCAGGTGAGTAGGCAAGTGGTCAAGTGCAAAGACCGCAAGTGTGGGGTATTTGGATAGGGCAAGTGACAGAGAGATTAAGCGTGTGAATTACCTCAGTCTGTACCAGTTGTGGGTTTTGGTTCTTTTGTTGTTGTAGTCTGTAAGGACCTTTGAAATAACTGAAATCATTTGGCGAAGTGATATGGAACTGTAATGCGGTCAAGACCTGCCTGGAACTACTTTATCCTTAGTAGCCTACATTGTCAACCAATCAGAATCAAGCATTCAACAGTCTAAAGTATAACTAATGTTAAAATGTATGTTTTTTAACCTTCTCCCTTTAAATACTTTGGTCAGTTCAGGAATAATTTATGCAATTTCACATTATTTATTTTAAAGAATTAAAAGAGCAGTTTCATGTCTATCCTTGTATTGTTCAACTGGTCATGAGTTTTTAGAAGGTAATTAGTAATTAGTTTCTTTTTTTTGTATTTCCCACAAAATACAAATTACACATTAACAAAACAAAACTAAAAACTAAAACAAAAACATCCATTAATTTCATCAAACAACTCAGAAACTACAAAATCCCACATCTCGAATGAAATTTGTTGTAAATATAACAAATGTAAAAAATAATTAATATTGCTTATAAGTATACTGGCATATTAAACAATAGTTCATCAAAACTGAATTATATTTTTGAGAATTCTTTCAAACTAAAAACAGAAAACCACATTCAAAAGACACTAGTTATAATGTAGATTTTGTTTTAAATGTTTTTTTTTTTTTTAAATGTATAGTGTTTTTTGCACATTTAGCCAGTAGCACCTCAATGCAGTACATGAGATCCACGGGGAGGAGTCG
Organism: Tiaroga cobitis; assembly: GCA_030578255.1. Classification (NCBI taxonomy): domain Eukaryota; kingdom Metazoa; phylum Chordata; class Actinopteri; order Cypriniformes; family Leuciscidae; genus Tiaroga; species Tiaroga cobitis. Next base: position 40,467,151 of record CM060607.1, on the reverse strand, counting down.
GATCAAGATCCAAGGGGTGGAGATGGGTAGGATTAGGGTTGGGTTTAGGGATTAGGGGTGTGTTTAGGGATCAGGGGGCGGAGTTGGCTAGGTTTAGGTGTATGTAAGGTGGGAGGAGTTGGATCTGGATCCGACTCCTCCCCGTGGATTTCATGTTCCGCAGTGAGACCCATCTCCATTTAGGTGGGGGCAATTTCCACATTATTATCAGGGAAAGCTGGAATATACTTTTTACAGTCAATTACATCTGTTGTCCAAACAATGAATGCATATTGTGGATATTTGGATATGAATGGATATTTCTATATGTTGCCGTTTCATGACATGTTCTTTGCTTCTTTTGTTCATTTTATTATAGTTGCCTAGGCTATAATTGACTATAGACTATATAATGTCAGATTCCCATTGCGACAACTACTTCAATTTAAATATACAATGAAAAGTATATCTTTTTTTGGTGCGGGTTTGGGTGGGGGTCTTTTTAAAAAATATATTTTTCCTTTGTTTGTTTATTTTATGTACAGCATACTTTTTGTACTATACATTTTTTTGTGAGACTTGTATCTGTTTTATGTTAGTAAAAACTGTTATAAATAAACCCTTTTTTTTAAAGAATCCTAAAAAGAATGATCAGTTTATTCAAAAATATTAAGCAGCACAACTGTTTTCAACATTGATAATGATAAATGTTTTTTTGAGCAGCAAAAAAGTCTTATTTTTATTAAATATAGTTAAATATTATGATAATAATGCCAAATGAATATAGTATTTGTTTATTAATATTGTTTGATAATAATAATAGCTAATTTTTTTTTTAAATAAATCAAATTGTTTCGTTATTATTTCATTACCATTCATAGTGATTCAATAAAATTGTAGGCTATTAGGCTATTATTGAGTGTACAAAAATAAAACCGAGGAAAGCCATCCTCATCACGGGTGGGTGATTGCGCTCATCTTCATCATAATCCTCATCTAATGTTGTTAATGTTGGTACTGTTGACTTTGCTGAAGGCTGAAGGTTATTTTAGATAACTGTCATAGACCAATCGCACTGATCCTGAGTCAGTGCGCCGCAGCGGCGCGTCTCCTGCACATCCGGGTGTCGCGTCGACAGCGCAGACTCGTCGCGGGGATTGCAGCGCTCTGCGTTTCCGTGTTAGCAGTGGGGGGAACCAGCCGAGGGGAGGGAACGGAACACAGTGAGATTGGCCAAATCTAACTGGATTACGCTGTCCGGGACGCGATTAAGATGAAAAAGAAGTGACATTTCGATCCTCCGGCCTTGTTTAGGAAATGAGCGTGGGATTATGACATTCGCTCGGGCACGAGACGGGATGACAACACTGCCTGACATGTGAGACATCAACAACAGTGCGCTTGTGTGGCTGTCTCCGCCACCTTCGGTTAATGCTCGCTCTTGTTCATGCACATTTTGCATTCGTTTTGCTTTTGCTGGAGGTAATATGAAGAAGTTTAATATCAGGAAGGTGTTGGACGGCTTGACTGCATCCTCCTCTTCCTCCTCCGCTGCCGCGTCCCCTCCATCGGGAAGCAGAGAGAATGACATGATTCAGGAGACCCTGCAGTCAGAGCATTTCCAGCTCTGCAAGGTGGGATTAGTTACTGCGATCTCACACAGGGGGGCTGAGTGTGTGTGTGTGTGTGTGTGTGTGTGTGGATGTGAGTGGCGCCAACTCGCCTCAAATATTCTAATGATATTCTAATGCGTTTAAAAGCTGCTCGCCAAGGGTCGATGGTTTTCAACTCGAATCACAGTCGGTTAAATCACCCACACTCGTTTTTTAACCGTCACCGACTGGAATAATCACCCAGAGGTCGGTCCATCGAGATAAATCACTCGTGTGACGTCCGAGTTGACTGTTGACTGTTCGGTGTTTAAAACGAATTGATTTACTCTAATTACTTTTTCAAAGAGAGAAACTGATTCAAGTTAGTATTAGGAATGAGTCATTTTAAATGACACACTGATTTCTGTCATGCCGAAAGGCGTGTCAGTCTCGTCTGTCAAGAAATACCTGTGCTAATCTCTTGTCTAGCAGTTTAATTCGGATTTTAGAACTGAACAGTGTGAATGCATCGTTTATGTTCTAATTCGCTGGCTGTTGAAAATCGTAGTAGCCAAACTAATGATATTAATATTATAATATATATATATATATATATATATATATATATATATATATATATATATATATATATATATATATATATATTAATATTTTTTAAATATTTTAAATTATTAAAAAAGAATACATATTGATATTAATAATGATAATAATTAAAATACTATTTTAAAATAACAAATATTATTATTTTATTATTATTTGATTACCATTTATTTATTTATATTGATTCAATGTAATTGTAATGTTATTGAGTGTCACTGTGTATGGTGGATCTAGTCATCATCTAATGTTGTTTCCTGAATATTATTGTGGAAGGAGAGAAACTGATTTAAGTTATTATGAGATATATGACAGACTAATTTAATTTATGTCTAACTTGTCTGTCAGGAAATACTAAATTTTTCTGGTGAAAGTAAAGACATGCATTAATTAAGAAGAAAGCAACAATATTACATGTCATGTATATTTACTGAGTAATCCATTAGGCTATTTTGTATAGAGGGGTCAAAATGACCTAAAAGTACAAAAATACCCCCCAAAAAAGTTTGCTGAGAATTAGAATCTAAAAGTATATTAAGAGAATTAAAGAATTACATGCATGAAACTTCTGGCAAAAAAACAAAAGAAGTAATTTTTTTCCATTTTTGAACTGGCACAATTGGCAGATAATGCCAAAAAGATTGTTAAATTCAACAGATTTTACTAATAGGCCAACCAATCTCTGTGTAAATGAAAAATAAGGCTGTCATCTTTGTACAGTCATTTTTACCCCCCCTGTTCTAAATCTCAGGTGAAAATTGTAATTTTGACCCCCTCGACAAAACAATGTATATTGTTTTCAGTATGTAAATATTATACTTACATATATATATGTTATATATATATATATATATATATATATATATATATATGTTTTCAATGTATATTATTTATTGTAACTCAGTATAAATATACATCCATGACTTTTAATATTTTGGCTTTCATCATTATTTGTGTTCGTCTTTCTTCAGAAAAAAATATTAACAAAATAAAAAAATTGAGCTTGGGAAATTTCTGAAATGTTGTCGATTTGACAGAATTACCCTATTATAATAAAATTATGACCTTGCAGAAACTCAAAATAAATAATATAAATATGAGAAAATATAACTAAAATGATTTAACAAAAATATAGATATTTCAAATGTTCTAATTATATTTAGTCATTTCATTTTCATAAACTGTGAATATACTGTAATTGCAACTTTTTAACTTTTCAAATGTTATATGATGTACTTTGTGCTATTAGGAATTACTGCGTTGTGGCGGCAGAACTTTCGGGAACGTTTAAAATTAGGTTCAAAACAATCACACCCTGTTCAGACCCTGTTATACACACACAGTATTACTTTAACTTTAGTAAGCATTTGACTTTGAAGTTCTTATCGCAGATAAAAAGAAAGGCCTTGCTATATTGTTCCTTTTTCCTTTTCTTTGTTTACCTCATTTATATTGACATTCTCAAAGTATCATGATGATTATGCACTGACTTAAGGATGTTTCGGCATATGCAATGTTTAACTAATATTGTGTTTTCTTTGCTCAAGTCTTTCAGAGATTCTTTTGAATTATTGACATGGAATGATGTTATCTGTCTGTCATACTATTTCCAAAGGAAAGATTAAGTTTGCCTAAAAAATGAAAATATGTAAAGTAAATGATATTTACTGACCTTCATGTATAGTATTTCCAATGGAATAGAAATGGAGAAATTTGGTATGTCCTTACGCAGATCTTTTACACATAATAACATGTCTGCAAAGCTCTTAAAAAGTATGGTGAAAGTGCTTCATATTCTAGTCTTCTGAGGGACAGATTGGATTATTGGTTCTTTTCTGAAAATATCAGCTTTAAATTTTATTATCCAATCCACATCTTTGAATTGGTGCATCGTGTTTGGTCACAGGGAAGGTTATCAGCAAAGAACAACTTCAATTTCTGTCAGTTTCTCATCAAAGTTGCTTCTAAAGACATTAAAGGGTTAGTTCACCCAAAAATGAAAATTAAGTCATTAATTACTCACCCCATGCTGTACCAACCCCGTAAGACCTTCGTTCGTCTTCGGAACACAAATGAAGATATTTATGATTAAATCTGAGAGGTGGATCACTCCTCCATAGGCTGCCTAAGGGAATGACACTTGACGGCCCAGAAAGTCATTAAAGAAACTGTTTAAATATTCCATGTCGCAACAGTGGCTCAACTATAAGTTTATCAAGTGACGAGAATACTTTTTGTGCGAAAAAACAAACAAAAATAACCACTTTATTCGACTATTCCTTTTCTTCCTTGTAGGCCTGAAACGAGACTTCAAGAGATTTCCACGACGCATGCGCGAGAATTGCGATCTCCTTCAACTACTTCAGTTAAGTTCTCGCGCGTGCGCGTCGTGGAAATCTCTTGAAGTCTCGTTTCAGGCCTACAAGGAAGAAAAGGAATAGTCGAATAAAGTCGTTATTTTTTCGCACAAAAAGTATTCTCGTCGCTTGATAAACTTATAGTTGAGCCACTGTTGCGACATGGAATATTTAAACATTTTCTTTAATGACTCTCTGGGCCGTCCGGTGTCATTCCCTTAGGGAGCCTATGTAGCAGTCATGAACCTCTCAGATTTAATCATAAATATCTTCATTTGTGTTCCGAAGACGAACGAAGGTCTTACGGGGTTGGTACAGCATGGGGGTGAGTAATTAATGACTTAATTTTAATTTTTGGGTGAACTAACCCTTTAAAGGGGCCATGACATGGTTTTTTGTTTTGTTTTATTATGTTCCCTTATGTGCAATTATAGTATTACTATAGTTTTTTGTACAAAAAACTTTAAAAATGTAGTGATTTATGACCTTTTCCCACCCTGTTTCTCCCCCTCTGATTCAAACAGTCTGTTTTGGAGGTGTTTCCCCTTTAAGAGTTCAGTGTTAACGCCCATTGTTATGATTGGCTAACGTCAGTGCTGCTTATGCATAAATTATTAACGTTAATCATTTTGTATCACATGTAGGCTACACAATTCTCCGCCACGTGAAACTTCGGTCTTCCGATCTTTTACCATCGTGTCAATTCTCAATTGATTTTGATTCATATGCGCGAGAGAGAGTGAGAGCAAGAAAGTTTGAAGGCGCGCGCGCGGCCGGGGCTCTCTCTCTCTCTCTCTCTCTCTCTCTCTCTCTCTCTCTCTCTCTCTCTCTCTCTCTCTCTCTCTCTCTCTCTCTTTTGTCGTTCTTTCAGTAACATGCGCCCTGTCACACTCATCTACATCACTCACCGAACAAATAAGGCTTTGGCGCGCTGCATATGCTGCAAATAAACTGCATCCAACTGCTTTCCCTGACGTCTGGATCGTTCGGCAGCATTCAAACATGTTGTTTGTCCACAGCAGGAACAGCACATCTGCGTGGCGTAAACAGACCCCCTCGCTGCACGTCAACGCATGCGATGATGCCAAATGAGGCGTAGTTGTCTTGCGCTGGAGGCGGTCATATGCAAACGACTGGTACGTCACTTCGTACCGTGACGTCACTAAGTTCAGAGGATCTAGAACGAGCTGTATTTAGAGCTTGATTAAATAAATGCTTCGTTTATAATGGGGAGGACGTCTTAAGCTATGAAACTTGCAGGAGGTTTTAATGGTACAAAGTAGAGCTGTGTTGAAAAAATCGATTCACCAAATCTGAATCGATTTTCATATAAATTTCTAAAGATCGATCCGTAACTCAGAGGATCGATTTAATAATAGGCTTACATTTTCCCTGTGAACTTTAACTTGCTGCGACTGGGAGATCCCTATGCGCATTGAAAGGCTTTCACTCAGCGCGCACATTGTTACGACAACGGACTTTGAGTGAGTCACTAAACCGTTCATTCAACGAACACGTTCAGAAAAGCTGATTCATTAAAAGAGATAATGAAACAAGGTGTTAATTATTGTTAACTTTGAGTTCCACTTTTCAAGGCTCAGCTAAGCAGCAATGCGTCGCATGGGTAACGCTGAAAATGCTTCATTAAAGGCCAATATGGAATTGATTCAATGCGCGACCCGCTGTATTTTATTTCCCCGCGGCTTCCTCGCGCTGTGGGAAGCTGACCAGCGCTGCTGCTGACGCGCATTTCCGTGACGTGAACGTTAAAAGGACTATACGACAAATATTTCGCTTTCCTTTTACACGGCAACCTTTCCACGAATATGACTTCAAAGACAGACGCAGGTAATCGCACGCGCTCTGCCGATCTCTCTCATTCACTGTCTGTGGGAACCCTCTGTAGGCTACAAATCACCATGATAAACAGTCTTGTTATCATTATGAACTTGTTCAACATTCAATACACATGCATGAAGTTCAAAACAAGAAGGGTATAGCCTTATAAAAAAACGTGAATATTGCTGCGGTTACTTGCAATCCTCTGCGGTTGACTTGTCAGTGTGTGGTACTACAAGATTGCGGATATCGCGTCAGCCCTACTACTGCTGCTGATATACCTCTGCGTCCTCTACACCAGTGCAAGTTTGTGAAAGCAAAGTGAAAGTTTGTGTCTATAATAATAGTATCAATATGTTGCATACAGTCCTTCAGGTAACAGCTGAAAAAAAAATGCTTTTTTAAAAAAAACACTGATCTAAATCTCGAAGATCAGATCAGATCGGATCGAATCGAATGATGATAATCGATTCAAGATCTTGAGAATCTGAATCGAATCGATTCTTGAAATTTGAATCGAAACCCAGCCCTAGTACAAAGACCTCTTAAATACCAAAAGATCAAGGCAAATTTGGTTTCTCATGTCATGACCCCTTTAAAATATAGTGCACTTGATAAACGTGGTCAACACAGGTTTAGATCAAAACGTGAATAAGAACTTTCATTTTTGTGTGACCTATTCCTTTAAGAACTCGATTGTCATGTTTGTAGTTGAATGCAAATCATGTTCTGCTTCACAGACACTGCGACATGGCTTTCCCTATCAACCCTCTTCCATGGCTTTTGACCCTGTACAGAAAATTCTGGCTATTGGCACACAGAGTGGAGCCCTAAGACTGTATCCTTTTTTATGAAGAGCTGGCAACAAAAGCTAGCCTAACTCACTTAGAAGAAAGTGTCAAATGTGGATGCGTTGTTTGTGTATATCTAAACAAAGGCAGTCCTCCCACTCTTCTGTGTTGGAAGTATTGTTGCACATAGTAATTTTGCTGCATGTGCGGCTCCTTTATTCCTAACTTCCACGCAAACATTTGATTACATAAGTTGCGAAATACAAGTAACAACATCCTTTGGCAAATAAGCTTCTAAGAGCCTTGCTGTTCCCCCAGGAGATATGAAAATTTACCCTAGAGAACCATCATAGGAGCTACTGGCTCAACGGAACTAAAGGAAAGACACCCAAGCCTGTGGGAAAATTAGCTTGAACATGATCAAAACATGCCTAGAAATCAACATGCCTAGTATTATTGATTGACTGATGTGTGTTACTCAGTGACCGATGTTGATGCCAATATCTAGAAGGCAGTGTGGCTGATATAAATATGACATTAAGGCAATAATGATATTTTATTTTGGTAAAACACCCTTGTAGTAAACCTATGTGACTCTTTGCTTTTATAATATAAACAGCAGCATTTTGTTTTAATTAAAAATGCATTTATTCTCAGTGCTGTTAGGATGTTTTTAAATGTTCACACTTTATTATTCAGACAAGTACGCAGAGTTATTGGCCAATGGTGACATTCTCAGATATACATTGACCTGGCTGATAAATTGTGCATATCTAGAGTGCCTCCTCCATTGCTTGACTAAAAATCTAAATAAATATATAAACATTGAGCATTTTAAAAGTGGTGCTTTATATGCTCAGTCATCAGTGAGAAGTTCAGTTGATTCCAGGCGGGTAAAAATTAAAGAAGCCAGTTTCTCAGAGTTTCTCATGTGTTTGAGCAGCCGCATTTCAGAGGCACATTTCCTAGACGCAGGGTCTTTATCCCGAGAGGAGCTGCACTCATTAATGATATCCACTGTGGCATGAGCAGCTCTGTTGCCGTATGTTGCAGAGCTCGTCTCATCATTGGTGCTGCCGACTCTCTGCCAGAATGCCACCTCGCACGTGGTGGAAACATCGCCAGTCCTGCTGGGCACGTCTGTTAGAGACACACACACTCAGCCAAACTGCTCCAGCTTATTACTGAGTGTTTTCATGTTCAGAATCAGATATACACATTTCTGTCAAAGGAAACATGTCTATAAAGTACAGCTGGCTGGTGCAATAGTAGAAATTTGTTAGCTGGTTAAGAATCTGCACGACTCTCGTGGGTTAATATCTATTTTAGTGTACATCTTATGTTCAGTAACTGGTCACGTCATTTTTTGACCTTCACTTTTAAAGCACTCTGCAGTGTGATCAATTTAAACGTTTCTTGAGTTTGTCATTTAATATGTAGTCATTAAAACTGAATGTACTATAATAAAAAAAAACAAAAAAACGTTTGTTTAAAATAGTTCTCGGGTATAGCATGTTTACTTCCCAAATGTATTTCATGTCATCATCTATTTTGTGAAATACAGCGTTAACGTGATGTATATAACAGGGGTTGCATGACTGATTTCCTATTTTCTTTTGTGGTTGGTTACTTGTCAAAAGAATACACGAGTTACTCGACTACTCGTCTTTTTGTTAGTTATAAATAAAACAAAAAAAAATTTTGTGTCAACAAGTGTTTATTAATCGACAGCCCAATGTTTGCCACAATAACGCCTCTTTCATGTATGGTAAAACATTTTTTAAATAAAACGTGACGTTTCATTTTGTATTTAACTTTGGCAAAATAACACGTTGTACAGTAAATTGACACGTTGACAGCCACGTCTTTGATGCCGAACAATATCTGCATACAAATATTTATAAAATTCATTTTAACAGTTAGCCTATTAACAGTTAGTGTATTATAAAAAACAATAACTGATCTGTACTCGCATCACTTAGATCTTCAATACTCTTCTACACCGATGCCATAGAAATATACAGAGCTACAGCAAAAACGAAAGTTCGAACACAAAAAGTTAAAGATGGCTGCACGCTTATTTGCGCTTACTGGTGTATAAGCTCTATATAATAGAAGTTATACCGCCCATCCCTACTACGGTTGCATGGTTGCGACTTGGTGTTGTCAGATTTTAATTTTGAGAGTAGGAGTGCACTGGTATTATGCTTTTGTAACGGTGTGCATTGGATTGCCCATGACTTCACTGTATCAATGGCATTTTGTCCTTGTGGAAAGTCAGTAGCCACCCACCTGGTCAGTTTTCTCTGTCGTGTATAGTTGAGTTGATTGGCTCAGTCCTCATGCTCAGCTGTTGCCTGGATGTGTTAATGTGTAGCAAGAGGTGATGGGCTTACTGTCATTCAGTCGATTGGGCTATTTATCAAAAGACAGAATCGATTTGCCTCATTGCCGCCAGCATTGGGTAACACCGCCACAGCTCAGCAGACACAAACTCAATGAGGTGTTTACTAACAGTAAATATCTAATTTTACATGATTGGTCCCTTGTGTCTCAATCTGTGTGTTCATATAGAAGCCTTGCAGGTCATCCAGGGGGTTTGGTGGAGTTTTTTTTAATAGGTACTAGCAGTTTGTTCTTCGTAAATGGGTTACACTTAGCTTCCTCCCGGTCAAAAACGGACGAAGCCTTAAAATTGAACTTTACTTCTTCCCAGGATAACCATTCAAATATATTTTTGTTCTATAATATTTTCTGATTATTATTTAGAATTTTTAGAATTTTTTATGATACTTTTTTTAAGATAAGTATTAGGTTTTGCGTTATGATTACAATCAAACTATAGCATTTGGTTAGAAAGGGAACACAATGCAAACATTTCTGTTACTCAGTATTTGATCATTCAAATAATTTAACAAAAAAGGGATGGTTAGTGATAATTCAAAACACTTCATACAGACATTTTGCAATAAATTGGTATTTTTTATTAATTTTAATTTAATAAGTAGACATAACTTCAGAAGGGAACAGCAATTGTGATGAACGTAAATAAACAAAATAAATAACAGCAAACAATCATTTACTAGGTTAAAAAATAAAATGTTGATAATAATAATAATAACAATAATAAACATTATTTTAACTATATACATACAAACTGTAATTATTTTATTTATTGTTGAATATGGAATAGATTTCAGGAACTCATTCTAAAATAAAAACAAACAATAATCATCAAACAGTAAATTGATTTTTTTTAAAAGTATGGTAATAATAATAATAATACAGATTATTTGAACTATAAACATACAAACTGTCTGCTAATTGTTTCACTTATGACTGCAGATGCAACAGATAGTGACAGTGTTTCTTGCAGACTGGAAGTGTGCCAGTTAATCTCTCTCTCTCTCTCTCTCTCTCTCTCTCTCTCTCTCTCTCTCTCTGTGTGTGTGTGTGTGTGTGTGTGTGTGTGTGTGTGTGTGTGTGTGCGTGCATGCGTGTGTGGGTGTGAGTGCGCATTTGAGCAAGATTTTTTTCTCATTTATTGATTTTATTTTTCATATTCTACAAATTTGCTGTTGCAGTCTTGCCAGTTTATCTGTGTATGTGTTTGTGTGCGTGTGTGTGTGTGTGTGTGTGTGTGTGTGGGGTGATCTTATTTGCACTCTTGATGTTCTAGAGTGTCACCCCTTCATTGCTGTACACTTTTTTTCGGCACAGTTGCTGATCTGTAGCTTGTACCAGCAAAAGTTTCTCTGAGTTTTCCTTTTTTTTCGTATTTCCCATTCATTTCCTATGCCGGTCATTTTTGACCGGGAGGAAGCTAAGTGTGACTTTTTTTTTTACGACCCTTTAACAAATCAGAATCATCTCCTTGATTTTTTTGTGTGTTCATATAGGTAATACATGAAAAGTCACCAAGTTTCAGCCCGATCCGATCAAGCAAAAAAATTAAACATTTCAAAACGTAACAGTTTTCGGTCATTTTTGACCGAAGAAGCCCAGAGGGTTAAGATGTTTGGCGGAATAAAAACAGTGAAGCGCTCTTTAATGTGCAGTCTCGCCGCTGCTTGGTAGTGTTTTTACAAACTGCAGTGCTAAGGAGCAAACTTTTTTAAGGTTTTATGCATGAATAATTCACAAATTGATTCTTGTTGAATGAATCAGAATCTTCTGTGTTTAAAACACAAAAAGATTTGTGCAAAAAGTCTGAGTCAAGCATCACATTTGAAGGAACCCCTCCTTAGAAACACCACAAACCACTGTGGTTTACCAAATGAGGAAGTTGCCATCTTTTGCTTTAGAATGCAACTTTCTTTCATCTTTTCTTATTTTGCAGCCGTCTCAATAAAGACGAGTACTGCATAATGTGGACTTCAACAAGTCAGGTGATGCTGTCATAGGGTTAAAAAGCTTGTGACTAGATAACTAAGCCAGGACATTCCTCATGCATGGGACCTAAAGAGTACATTTGATATAATAGTTCTGTTTTTTATTTTAAGTGAGTGAACTATATAATTTAGTGTAGATTGTGCTGCAAAATTTGTTCATGATGATGAATTTTGTAATAAGCTGATAAATGTAGAATTTGTGTCTGAATGGTGGAGTTGCTGTGGGTTATAAGTGTTTGTAAGGCCAAATGTTACTATTTATAGTCCATACTTAGATATTCAATATAATGTAAAGTATTAAACTTTGGTGTGTAACTTATTCTGCATGTTTGTGCTGCAGACATAAATTATATCTCAAATCAGGTGACTTCTTGTGAAAAGGAATCTTTAGAAATTTGTGCTGGAGGTAAACATCTATTACTCCTGTTCGTTTATTCAATATTATTCGTTTGGTAATGCTTTCATCTCCCAACAAGAATGTAGTAATCTCAGCTCTGTTTAACATAATTAAGTCTATTTCACAGAACATCCTACTAAGATCGGTACAGGAGAACTTAGCAGGTTCCATCAGGTTCCATCAATCTGGTTGTTCCAGGGCTCCAGACTAACAGTTAAAAGAAGTAGCACAGATGCCACTAAAATTCTACAGATGGTGTCACAGCACCTGATCTGGTAGCGCTGGGGGGATTTTTAATCATAAAGGTAAATTAATTATATAATTACTATTGTTTTTGCTTTAATAAGTGCAGTAACTAATAAAATTACGTTTATTTCTTGAAAAATGCACATTTGACAGTAAACCGCTGAGCTTGTGTTGAGATGTAGATCAAATTTACTTTTATTATCCCAGTAATGCGTAACCCACATTTTTATAGGGAAAAATTTTGTCATAATTTTATTGGGTCATCACAATAAAATCTTTATTTAAATTGCATATTATTTTGAGCTTTGAAGTGCTGGAAAAAGTGTGAAGCACAAAATCACATTCAAAAGTTTGCATGAACCCTGAAATGAATAATCTAAAAACATGTGATTATTTCTGCCACAATACCATGGTTACAGTTTGCGTTACTACATTTAATCCATGGTGAATGTTGGTGATTTGTGGACGGAAAAGCCTTCTATAACTTATTCGTTCATGGTACAATGTTTCTCCTGGTTTCCAAGTCAGCTCTGTTTGATCTGATATCTATGATTTATTACAGAATTCTGCGCTGAACTTGAATGCTTCTCACTAGATCTCGCAGCTAATTCAAGGGATTTTTCTCAGTGGATCTCCCAGTGCTGTCTGTGTAGTAACGGTGTCGCATGATCAAGATCGGTCCGCGAGTAAACCTGTTCTGAGCTCGCGCTGCGCTGTAATATTGCTGCCACTGCGAGCTGATAAACGGTCCTCGCTGTGCAGCTCAAACTAGAAGTACGGATTTGTTCCACTTTCGTTTCATATTTTTCATATGCGACAGAAATGGCAGCTCTTGTCGGTTGGGCAACGTGATGGTGGTCATATTATAACAAAATTTAGTTGCACCAACAAGAAAAAATGTCGCAAAATGCAACTATTTGTTCACAGTTGGAGCCCTGATGTTAGTTTTCTTGTAAGTTATTATGTTTTTACCTGGTGGTCGAAAAATGACATCCAAGAGGTTGGACTCCTGAGCCATCTAGAAGAATATCTTAGATATGTGTTGTCACTCGGTCTAACCACGTTGCAACGCACTTAAAACCACTCAGAACACATTTTCAATAATTCACGTTTAATATACAACCGTAAATTAAATTAATCCATGAATATGCTAATTAGCCCCGCCTCCACTCTCTCGCCAGCTCAGAGGTTCACTCAGCCAACTTACTGAGGTAAACACTGCACAATGGTATCACTCTTTACAACGTCGGACACATCACGGTAATTAAAATGATTAGCCTGTTGCTTGACTATGTTATCAAACAGCTAATGATGTGTTGCTAATGCCACACAAACTATGTTCCCGTTCGCCATCTCAGTCTGCCTTCTAACAATCATCAGAAATGCTTTGAACAACTCAGAACATCAGTTAGGAATATATATAGTTCATCATAGCATTGTATCGTAATATACATCATACACCCACTATATTGCTAAATTTACACAATTTTTCATATCAACAGAAAAATATACTGGGATAACCTGCCATCTCTCTAGACTCCCCTGCTAGATCGTTGTTTATGATATGCTAAAGCCCACCGGCACGTTGACGTGATTGGTTACAAGGTAGTTTGTGACGTCAGAAACACCAGCGATTTCAAACCGTGTTTTTGAGACTGTCTTTGGTTCACTGCAGTTTTAAAGAGAAAATAATCAGCAATGGTGTCGACTTATGAATTCGCACACGGTTTGTCTTAAAGCATATTAAAAACACCACATAGACATATAAACAACATTAATAACTTGATTTTCACCACAGGGGGACTTTAAGAAACGTTAAAAATCAGAATGAGGAAGTGCCACCCAAGAACTGTGTGCTGAAAACCGATATCATCTTCAGCTCTCTACATGCTTATTTACGCAGCCAACGACGCCTTACTATTCATGCTCGAAGAATTTTTTATTAGGCTTCAGCACTGTATAAATTGAATTGATTAGAGGTATTTTTAGTATCATCAGCGCTGTTTCAGTGTTGATTGCCCTGTGATCTATGACCCTCTTCTTGTAGGCTGCTGTTGGCAGCATCCAACTCCAAGTGCTTTAAATAACGGCCATTTGAGACTCCTCCAGTTTGTTTAAGGCACCCAGGGCCTGTTTGATTACTGTTCTTAATCTTGTTTGGACAGATCCTATCTCTACTTTATCACTCTGAAATCTACTAATGGCTCAAGTTCGGCTTGGACAGGGAGGCAGAGTGCAAGCCGTGGAGTCAAATAGCTCTATAATTTTATGTTGTTTTTTTTTCATTGCGCAAAGAGCTTGTCATTAGTGTGCTATGTGTATATCTGTTTTCAGAAGCATGTTGGAGAAGGATGCAAGATTCTTCTGTAGATTGGAGGATATTAGTTATTAATATTTGTAATATATATCTAGCAGTGTCCTAGCAACCATTCAGAGCATATTAACAGCCACCTAAAAATTCCATTATCTATCTGTCTCTGTCTATAATATTAGCAACTGCCTATCAACACCTTAGCAGCAAGAACACCTTAACACCTTCCTAGCAACACCCTAGCAACCACTGGTAAAAATTTACCAATAACCTATCAGCGTCCTTGCACTCTGAGGCGTATATGATCTCGTAAATGTAGCTTTCAGGCAAGACTTTGTTAAACCAACAATCAAAGTTAGTCTTGATGAACTTGCTTTCGCTTTCTAGTTAAAGCAACGCCAAGGAACTTTTCCTCAGCGGTCGCCCTACAGGTTGGAAGCGGAATTGTCCATTACCGCCGTCGTAAATAATTTAGCCTACCGCAGCCTACTGTCACACGCGCACGCTCGCTGTTTATCCAGCACCGGCTTTGGAATCAACAATGGCAGACATCCCAACCTGCAAGAAGTCATTTCAGGGAGGTATATCTTGGTGACTGGATTGTTGACGGGGGGGTGGCGGGTTGGTTGACTAGCTTTCGTGAGACACACTCGCAAGGTCTCTCACGCTCTACCTCTCTGCCGTGCTCGCGCTATGTATGTTATGCGCGCAGTATGTTCTGTCTCGCATGCGCGCTCTAGATTCCGGCAGATTTTAACTAATTTGCGAGCATCAGGGAGACGCTATAGACTTGGGATGTCTGCAGTGGCCATAGACAATTTGAGGAAGTGGTGGGGGAAGTGACGTATGCCGTAAAGCAGTCGAGTTTTGTAGTTCTTTTTGTGCTCTGGTTACTACCCGAAACCCGAAGTTACATAGTGCGAGTAAAAGCGATACAGACCACGTTAGGCTATGGCAGACGTGTCATTTAACCTATTGTAAGTCGATGTACCATCACAAGGGTCTTGGAAATATATTATGAAGGTTGAGAAGTTCCAGAGTGTTGCTTTAATAGGTTGTGTTTTTCATTAAATATATTTAAGTCTCCTTTAATGAACTACTCAAGCGTACTTGGCTAGAGAGACAGAATTTTAATTATGTTCTGATGACAGTTTTTTTTATAGATGTACAACCTCGTGCTGGGCAAAACCTACATGTGTGTAGACAGTTCTCTGACTAGGCCTAGTCACCTTCTCCGTTATCTCATCATCATTCAGATCTCCTCTCTGTTTTGCTCTTCTCCTCCTTGTTCTCTCTTTTCAGAGCTGGTTTACTGCCTTGTTGGCACTGTTCAGTTTCCAGAAACAAATGTCAGCGGTTGCGTTGACAAGTTTGTCTGCTTCAGCTGCATTGTAATCTTTTGCACTTGAGTCCTGTATTATTAGGGCATATAGAATGACAGCACCCTTATCAGATTGCACGGCTGTTTGCTCTCAGCGGAAGCCCCTGTTGTTTGAAGTGAGTCATCCATTGTGGTCGGCAATATGACGCTTTAGAAAGTACAACTTTTGTGTGGATTTCCTAAACGTTACAGTGCTCTGTTCTCTTGCACATTATAGCACTTAAACCATGTTCCCTGTAAATATTAATCCGAAGGATTTTAGGGTGAATCTCATGAAACCTGTCAAGAACTCATCCAGGTCATATTTCACCTCAAAATCCAAAGAAAGAAAGAAGTCTGCTGATCATTGTCAGGGTGAATATTATTGTACTGCCTATTATTGTACTATTATTGTATTGTAAAACATCATATGTTGGTTTTGTGGTGATCAAGATATTCAGTAATAGAATCGAACAGCGATCTGTTTGTTGGGTTGGTCTCCGGCTCCCATGGAAAGTGGAGAGCGACTGACTGAGTCTGACCCTGGGCTCTGATCCAGCGTCACAGAGAGCTTAAGCTGAGGAGAAACTGGCTGGTCAAGGGGCTGATGCTTACACTTATGAATAAATAATGAGTCAGTGGTCCACTGCAACTTATTTATAACAGCCCTCCATTATTTATTCAGTCCATTTGCCAAATATGGTATAGGGAAGCCTGCTGTGTAAACATCCCTGTTTGGTTTCCCATCAGGGCATCAAGACATGGGATGTGAGAGGGACCAATTTTGTATTTTTTTTTTTGTACATAAACTGAAATTCAAGTTTTTATTTACCCAAAAACTCAAATTTAATTTATGATTTTTAGAAATGAATTTACTCAGTCATGTTCCCTTTTTTCCCAACGAACAAATTGTACATATTGATACTCATTGCATCATTATTGTTCCACATTGCTGGCATGTTTACCTTTTGAAGCTTATGTTGCGTGCATGAAACAGATGCTGAAACGGTCAAAACGCATCATCAGAGAAGCTTTAAAACCTTTAAAAAATCTGGCCCTCTCCACCTCTGACCATATAATTGTGTTAGAAAATAAAAACGGAAAGATTTTTTTAGATTGAAAAACGTGCAATGAAAAACACCTGCAATAGTTTCACTTTATGTCGCTGAATCATTGTACACTGAATGGGCTGATATTGTAAGCAGATAATAATGCCTATTTTTTTTTCGTTAAAAACATTATAGGCCTAATCTTTTTCTATGGTACTTACAGAAAAACCTCCACATGTTTTCCACATGTGATAACGTAGACAATGTCATCACGTTTCACATGTGATCACATGGATTTCACATGGGAACTGTTCCAAAAGCACATGTTTCCTATGTGCAAAGTATGTATTTCCCTTGTGTTTTTGCACAAGGGAAATTCAGTTGTTTTTTCTGTACGTTCCTCTGTAATTAAAATAATTTTTACTTCCGGTTTTACTTCAAATTAGCATTTTTTAGTCACTTTTAAAGGTTGTGATCTCTTTTCTATACCACAGACTAAACCAATTTTGGATTTATAATATGTGCTATACTATACTATACTATACTATTTATATTAGTATTGGTTATCTGTCATAACAAATATGGTGCACCATAATGGCCTGACAAATTGTCCATGCCCATATCTCATGTATTTCTCATATTTTCTCTATAATAGAGGGCTAGGGCTCCATGATTTAGTGGTGCCTTGTTACTCACTGAATTTGTAATACACAAGGTTATAAATTTTAAAATAGGTACTATAGGTTAGGGATTTGACCCCAGTATAATAGTGGCTGACTAAAGCCCTATTCAGACGGTAATTGTTTCTCATGGGGATGTGAGGTATATTCAGCATTTACAGGGGCTAGTCTGTGATTTTATTGCTGTCCGAATCCAGAATGTCAGTTTTTCTCCCACCAACCGTGTAAACATCCCCGGCCGAATTACCTACTGTTTTTTTGACGAACATCAAGGTCGTGTGGTAGTTTTAATTGCCGTGCCGAGTTTACAAGAGGAGATCAATTAAAAATTCACTGTTTTAATCCTTTTTGACCACTCCCGAGCACCATAATATAACTGTTGTGCTTCGCTGTACTTGTCGTGCATTTTAAATATGCATAGCGAGTGGAGCTGTTAAGAACAAAAAAGGGAGAAAGAGGGAAAAAAGCACATAATCATTTGAAATGTACTGTTATTGTGGCAGCAATACATGCTATACAATTTTCAAATATTATTTAAAATTATATACATTGAAAATGTAAACCAAGCAGCTTTATGTTTACCTCATGTAAATAAGAGGTTGCATTTAACTCGATTTTGCTAATTTCCATATTTTTCAAATGACAGGCCTAATGCAAAACAGAAAACCATTTCAAATACAGCGTGTCTAGCTTTCTATTTTTAAACAGGAGATTTAGATAATGAAATCATAAATAGGACATCGTTTTCCTTTTATTAAATTAAATATGAATTTATTCGTATTATTCCAAGCATATGACATTTTATTATCATGCGACTTGACCACGTGAGCTAGCGTGTTCCCGGGTTCCTATAGGATTACAAAGCTAGCTCCTTCACCGTGAATAAATTGCCATCCGAAT
Source organism: Tiaroga cobitis (assembly GCA_030578255.1). Lineage (NCBI taxonomy): Eukaryota > Metazoa > Chordata > Actinopteri > Cypriniformes > Leuciscidae > Tiaroga > Tiaroga cobitis. Next base: position 40,448,641 of record CM060607.1, on the reverse strand, counting down.
ACACGAGCTTTTCACTGAGGTCCCATGCTAATGTATTTTTTTTACAGACATCCACATGAGAAACAATTACCATCCCAAAAGGGCTTAATTTTAAGTTTCTGCTCTGTGAATCTCAAGTGCATTTTAGAAACAGGCTGTGTTACAGTGAAATATTAACTAGACTTAATGCGTAGAACATGCTAGTTTTGTCTTGTTCTTAGTTTATTGCCCTCTTGTAATCTCTGGTGATATCTTGTTCGCAAACCGTTGTGTCAGCAAGGTGAGTTTATCTTCAGTGTAATGGCTCTCTTCCTGAGCACAGCCTTACCAATGTTGCTTACCATAATTGATCTGTTTAACAGAGATGCGTTAGCTGGAAGGGGTAGGACGTACAGGTATGCGACTGTACAGCACAAAGTTAACATATCAGACACTGTAAAGCTTCACATACTGTTAGCTGGCAGTGTGTGCTTGTATTGCTCTCAGGTCTTATATGTTTTCACAATAGCAAGTTACTCAAGAGGAAATTAGTACATTGCTGCAGGAAACCGCTGATTCAATACGGATGAGAAACCCATTTCCTGTTTATAGCGTCAACCATTTCAGAATTCCTTCCTTGGCATTAGAAGTGTGTGTTAATGTCCTGAGGTAACAACATACAGTGTCCATATGTTGTTTTGCAGTGTTTTTATTTGGCAGATAAGTAGCTTTCTAATAATCTGAGGTTATTGCTATAGCGAGAGCCTCTTTTTACTCGCCAGTATTGTATTTTGCATTATACAGACTATGAATTAAAGCTCTCTAAAGTATCTGCATGTTTTATTTTGGATTTTTGTAAAGATATTACAATCTAACAGAGAATATGAAGAGCTCTTGTTGGCACAAAAACACAACAGTTTCGTCACCCGTTGTGAAGCCCTGGAATCTGCAAACTGAAATGGAACAGTACTCGCATTTGTTTCTAAATGCACATAGAAAGCATGCAATGCAGCACAGCGCTGATGAATATGAATTGACTGTTTGACTGTAGACAGTCACTGTTGTCCTGCTGGAGAAGGGGTTTATGGGAGCAGTTAGAGTGCTGTACTCCAGAGGGCTGAAACAGCATTCACAGACAAGACTTAAGACTCCGATTAGAGACTTTGTATAATCCTTTTAGTTAAGTCAATGGACAAGACCCTCGGTAATATGACGCACAGTCCTCTGCGAACACAGATCCCCTTTAGTGCTGCACCCTGTTGATTTACTTGCATTCTTTTTTTTTGTTGTCTATTTTGCTGAGAAGTAACATGACATGAACAATTTTCTCAGCAAGGTTTTAACGTTAATATGTATGTATACGATGCATATATTAAGGTGCTGTGACTTTTTGCAGTTCGTTTAAATAGTCCTACAGTACAGTATGTAGTCTCTCTATTATAGCGAGTATTATTTTCTCTTTTGAAACACAAAAAGGGGATTCATGGTAAGAAAGTTGGAGCTATTTTCTGTTCAAAGAAAAGTGATGGTTTTTACTGCAAAGCTCCAAGAAGTAGCTCTCGAATGTCTCTCAAATTTGACATGCATTAATCAGTGCTGTTTGCTGTAAACGCATGTAAGAATAATATAAATTTGCACCTGTTCTTCACACAAAGACATTGTATGACTTGTGAAGACTTGAAAGCATATGGATTGCTTTTATGGTGGTGATTTTTTTTTTCTTCCCATTGGTGGGAAAAATAACCAGCTAGTTTCATCGTATTGAATTCTGCCTAAAATCTCACCTCAAAAGCAAAAAATGGAATTACATGAGGGTGAGTGAATGATGACAATGTTACTGTTTGAGTGAAATATCCCTTTAATTTTGCAATGCATTTATATGCAATAATGGTATTCTGGATTTAGCACATTTGACAGGTACTCTGAGGTGTTCAGTGGTGTATGTACCTTAACTGAGCCTGCAGATTCGGCCGAGCTGGAGTGGAGTGTTACTGCCAGCATGAGAGCGGATCGGCTGTCATCCAGCTGGAGTTTCTCGTCAATGAAGTGAGTTCTGCCCTGTCCTCTTATGGGCATTTCATCTTTCTTACTTTCTCTCTTGGTTTTATCACTCTTCCTGTCATTGTCTGTAGCTTTTTGGTTTAATATTTAGTAATTTAAAATGAATAATATGTTCAATTACAGATTTAGAGCTCTCTTTTTGTGTGTGTGTTTGGTCCATAGGGGGCACTGGTTAGTGCTTTGGCAGATGACAGTATTCATTTGTGGAATCTGAGGCAAAAACTTCCTGCCATTCTCCATTCTCTTAAATTTAATCGGGAGAGGTAAGCATTCTGCATACAAGTAAACCATGCACCTCTACATTAAATAAATATATGTGCTGCGTGTTTCAGAGTGAAGTGTGGCAATGTGTTCTTTTACATGTGAGCAGTTCATTACCCACCGGTGTTTGCAGCGTCTCAGAGCAGCTCGGTTCACAGTAAATGCTGTTCCTCACAAACAACCATCTGTGCATCTGCTCTGCATTTGGTCGCTTTAATGTGCATTTGGGAACGCAGCATACGCCAGTCATCTTCCCAAACTTGTATTGAGAAGCGCTTATCAAAAGAGAAGCTTTAAAAGAAAAGAAAACCGGCTGTTTTCCATAAAAATAAATGCTTGATGGTTTGACGTTTAACCCTCGGAGGTCTAAGGGGTTTCTGGGGTCCTTGAGGTGTTCTGACATGCTTTGACATTTGTGCTTTTTTCAGTTATTTATAAACATGTTAATGGAAAAGGTGTAAATTCACTCAATATAGCACAAACTGGGCTACCGTAATTTCTGAGCAACAATTATGAAACATGTTTGTATTTTTGAGAGAATATTGCTTATGCACGGTTATTGAAAAAACTAAAACTTAAAGTGTCTGAAATAAGGCCACAAAACACATACTAAATATGTGTCCACAAGACTTTTGACTAACGAGTGTTGTTGCCTAGAATTTTTGCTTCAAAATGATCTGAAAATCATCCTGCCTAATCATTTACACAAAAACATACACTGATTTAAATTTTATTAGACACCTTTTGTTTGGAAAGGCAATATGCGTGGAGGCGTGTTCACACCTGAGAAGACAGAGGCCGGATAATGTGCCGCATAATGAGCTGCATATTAATTAGCCCTTTCACACAGGTGTGTCACAGGATCCCAAAGAATGCAAGGACAAAAGAAATTATCTATATAGCCTATACATATTTTACAATTAGAAATTGTAACCAATTACAAATAGGTTACAATTACAACAACAATTACAATTTTAACAATATTTCAAGTAAATTTCTTTGTAAAAAGTATACATTTTATCATACGTATTAAAAAAAGGTAAGGATTCATTAGTTTGAATATTGAATATCTTAGTTGATAATTCAATATACCTACTTTATTTTTGACAAAACATCATACTATAGTATATTTAACTATGAGCAGAAATTGGTGAACAAAAGCGTACCTATTTAATGTGACAGTAGTCTTTTTTTACAGTCAAAACTTTATAAGCTATCCAAAACTAATCACAAAATCTTGTCTAAACATTCATATTTAGTCTGTAATATATTGTGTATTATATATTAGTATATACATGTGAATTTGCAGCTTGTTGCTTATACAGACATTTTATTTCAACATATTTCAGTCTATTTTTACTCATCTTAGTAGGCTATAGCAATATAGTTTGTATGTGTTCATGTAAACATAACGTTTACTAATGTAGGTGCGAGAGTGAATGAACAAGGCACAGACACGCGCTGTATAACTGTAGTAAACAAAGCGCGCGCGCCTATGCCGTTCACTCATCATTTAGCCTACACACAGACACGCAATTCATATTTAAACAGTCTTTTTGCGGTTTACAGTCAGACACTATTCAATATCGCGATTAGAACAAAGCACTTAAGAATAAATTACTTACTACATCAGCTGGATCCGTTGCTCCTCGAAATGAAACTACCAGCACTTCTGGTACATTTTCCAGGGTTATTAGATAGTATTATTCCTCACAGCGAAAGGATACGCTGTGTACACAGCTGTACAAGATACTTACTAAACACGATGTGTTTTATAATCCAGCTGGAGGGCGTTGGCATGTTTGAATGGCTTGTCTAAGATCATTTGCGTTTGAATAGCGCGCGCTCTCCGTGGGCGTGGCACATTAACGCGTAATTAGGTGTAATGAGCTGGAAAGAAAAATACTGACATCTCTCTTTTCATACAGATTACATAAGCTGAGAATATTTGTTTTTTTTTATATAAATTAATTCATTTAAAAGAAGAGAGTTCAAGCTTCATTATGGAAAAACACTCGTGCCTGTATGACAAGTAGACATGTGCCGGTATTCGGTAATACGATAAATCGCGGTAATGAATATGCACGATATTGTTATCGCGGCCACTTCAAAATACCGTGAAAAATAATAGATTTGAATTTAGACTTTTAGAACACGCATTAGCTAATTTTCTATCAACCGCTTAAACACTGCGTATATGCTCCGCAAAACACGTGTGCACTCTGATGTAAACAATCCCCAAATGTATAAGCACTGTGTGCACGCGGCGCAGAGCGCACTCTAGTCTAATGTAAACAATCATCACATGGAGTAGAAGCATGGCGGAAGGAGGAACGCTGCCGACGATTTACCCCCCGCAGGGCTGCCAACTCTCACGCATTCAACTTGAGACTCAAGCGCCTTTCAGACAGGACGCAGAATACTCGCGGGGACGTTTTGTTGCTGCGTCGACCAAAGCACGCCCGGGTCAAAGTAAAAAATAGTTCAACTTTTTATTTGCAAAATAGCAAATCGCGTTCTGTCTGAAAGCATTGTGACAGATCGCTGCGCCTCAGTTCAAGTAAACCGATCATCTGTTACTTTTTATTTAAAGATACAGTACAACTTACCTTAAGGTTTATGCCTCATACAAAATGTCGATCAATCAGTGTTTTTCACGGAAAGAGGTCAATAAAACTGCAGGAGAACAGTTATATCACAGAATGTTACATTTACCTCGGGAAAGCCATTTAATGACCAGCACTTTAGTTGACTAGAAAAAATTGTCATTTTGCTAAATATGTGCACTTTATTACATATTAATTATATGTTTACTTGTCATTACATAATTGTTATTATAATGAAAACTGCATTATATTTAATTTCTCTCTGTTTACAGCATTATGTGAGATATATTTTTTTCTTGAGAAAAATTAACATGCAGACTGTAGCCTTATATTTATCCAAATGAGTCAATATTGAATTAAGATTAAAATCAAATACAAGAATTTATTTGAATAATACAAACAGTAACCTACCAGTCATTGTACCATGTAAACATTGTAACACGTTGTCACTAAACTTAATAAAATTCTGTTTAGTTACCATGTTTTGAAAATCACAATTACACATTGTGATGCAAGTTGTTTTTTTAGATACCCGCAATCCATCTGTTTCTCTTGAGCAATTAAAATACCGTGATAAAAGCTCATTCAATTAATCGCAGCACGAAAATTTGATACCGGCACATGCCTAATGACAAGTATTCGCGGAATTACAGTTAATCTTAGGACGCGTTTCAGAATGGACTTCACTGACAGAGAGAAGGCAGAACGCGCATCATGTTTGTTTTTCTTTATTTGGCGAAAAGCACAACACTTTGTTTTTATTGTGAGTATCCACAAAAAAAACCCCCACTTATCAGGATCTAATGATGTACAACACTTAATATGTAAGATCAAAATCAACAGAGTATTTTGAGTTTCTTTTGCACTGATAAGAAAAAAGCGCGACTATCGCCTCGGCGCGATAGCCGACCTCAGAGGGTTAAAAAAAGAAGGAATTAAGACAGTCATAAATGTTATTATTGTAAATATTATAGAGTTGTATTGTAAAATTTTTACAGTAAAATATGACAAGTGGTATTAGTAGTATTTCTTATTTTGTTTATATTTTTATAACATAATAATTTTGTAGCCATATTCATATATAATCACACATTTTTGACCAAAAATTTGCATCCTTACAAACAAGCACAACAAAACTGGATTTTTAAAAAATCACTGTACAATCACCCCCCCCCCCCCCCCCCATTTGATTTTTTCCTCTAAATCGTGCTGTCTTAACTGTTACTATTGCTCATGTTGGGGATTAAGGGTTTATTCAAAACATCCTAGCAACATGCTATCTCTAAAAACCTTATCAAGTGCATAGCAACACCCCAGTGACCACCCAAAATACTCTAGCATTGTGGCAGCAAGGTTTGCACAGGCAAACACCACTCACGTTTTCTTCATAAAATGCAAAAGTTGGCCTTTACCCGGGCAAAGTGCCCAGTTGACTGCTAATCAGCAGACCAACCCAGAATAAAGGTTTTAAATGAATGTTTGTTCAGAGACAAGAGGGCAGGACAGTGTTCTCAAGTGTCCTTAAATGCATATAGACTTGATTGCTGTGCCATTTACAAGACACACAATGGCAGTAATGCACAGTCGTCCACAGTAATACCAGTTGATTTATTAAACGTGACTCATTCATTTTGCCAGGTTTCACTCTGCTGATATTGCCATTTCATCCTTAATGAGTCACGACACACAAATCAGTCAAATGTTCGCTATCGTATGAGATAATCGCAGTGAGTATTTCACTTTGATTAAGGTCAGTTCTCTCTTTGTCTTTTGGCAGGATCACGTTTTGCCATTTGCCGTTTCAGAGTAAATGGCTTTACGTGGGCACGGAAAGAGGGAACATTCACATCGTCAATGTGGAGTCCTTCACCCTCTCAGGCTATGTCATCATGTGGAACAAAGCCATTGAACTGTAAGGGTCTGACTCTCCACTTATAAACACCATGCACTGTGATTCTAATTAAATATCTTATGCTCAAATATTTACACGCATGATCTTTGCATCCAGCCTTTCTATTTGTCAAAACACTATAAACTGTCACCTCTCTTCAACAGTTCCTCAAAGTCTCACCCTGGACCTGTAGTTCATATCAGCGATAACCCCATGGACGAAGGGAAAGTATGAAGATTAAATATTTTTCCTGATTGCTCAGCTTTTAGTTTGCACCATTTCAGAAAAATTGTGTTTCTTTTTTTGCAGCTTTTAATTGGTTTTGAGTGTGGCATAGTTGTGCTGTGGGACTTGAAATCGAAGAAGGCTGACTATCGGTACAACTATGACGAGGTGAGACATTGTTATTGTAGATTACAGTTGCCTCCGTGCATTCTGATTGAATTTCAGAGTTTGAGGTCATGTTTTTTTTAATATAAGGACAAACTTTTTACATGGGACAAAGCATTTTTTAAACATTTACTTAGTCTTCTTCAGTTACATCCCTGAAAAGAACGAAGGAAGGTCTTCAAATTAGTACAGGCTCCAAGCACTCGACAGGTCTCCAGACTGCGACCACATGATCGCATTTTGCGACCTTTTTTCTTGCCGGCGTGACTTTTTTGTACAGTCACGGAAAGACTGCACATTGTATAGAAACAGTAAGCATTTGAGAGTAAAATGGAAAATGCTGACAGAAAACATGACAATTTGAGTGAAGAAGAGACCGTTTCATTCTTACCTTTATTAGTCCGGAGTATCTATTCAGTATAAACTCGATAGTACAGTCGGCAATACGAGGATGTGCAATGCTAGAGCTTTTATGTAAACAGGTTGCATGCTGTGTTCATACAATCAATGACACTGACCCCGCAAATATGCAAATAAGAACTTTAACCCAGGGTTAGTGACTGTACAATGTGAAACATCAGTTTATGATTACCCAGGATTAATTGATAACCCCGGGTAAATTATGAGCAGTGTGAAACGTGAAGCAAGATAACCCAGGATTCAGTTTACCCCAGGTTTAGAATGACCCAGGGTTAACTATTTCAAGTGTGAAAAGGCCTTTTGTGCCATGAAAGAGTTATAGAAGGCTTTTCAGTCCACAAATCACCAAAATTCACCATGGATGTAATGTATTAACGCTAACTGTAACCATAGTCAAATATTTTTACATTGTTCATTTCAACCTTTTGTAAGTACAACCTTTTGCAAAACTCAAAAAATTATCCAAGTTAAATGTTCTTTTTAAAGTCATGACCAAAAACACACACACACACACACACACACACACACACACACACACACACACACACACACACATATATATATATATATATATATATATATATATATATATATATATATATATATATATATATATATATATATATATATTTTTTTTTAAACATTTTTACATGTTACTGTTGTTAATAAAATATTTTTTTTCTGCATCTCAACTCAAATGTGCATTTCCAAGAAATAATCATGTAATATTATTAGTTAGTTACTGCAACTTAATAATGCAAAACAATACAATTAAATGTTTACATTAAATTAAAAATCATAATCACTAAAAGAAATTAGTGGCATCTGTGCTACTGTTCTCAAATGTCTGGAGTCCTGGTACTCAGATGTGACAGCAGTGATTGATCATGAAAACAATAACTGCAATAATTACAACTGTACGCATTTTTAATTTTAGGATTAGTTGTGACATCATTTTTGGCGGTAATTTGTCATTCACATCATACAATTACATAAATGCTGTTAATGGTGAAATACGTTTGTCAAAGTGGAGTGCAGAGTGCTCAAATGAACAACTCTAGTCTACAGGAAGTAAATTATTCCAGAAGAACAGAACAGAACTAAGATGTTTTTTTTTGTTGTTGTTATGTTTATTATTGTCGACTCGTATTTGCTGTCACAACCCATGAACCGTAGTTTGCCTGACCTGGTTTTCTTGTGGTTGATTACTCATCCTTTGTTTGGCCTGTAGGCGATCCACTCGGTGGCTTGGCATCATGAGGGAAAGCAGTTTGTGTGCAGTCACTCAGATGGCACACTTACCACATGGAATGTACGCATTCCTGCCAAGCCTGCCCAGATCATTACACCGCATGGTAAGCTTCTGCCTAAACAAACTCCTATTCCAAGTTCCTCAGGTTCAGAGGTTCAGGGAGCACAGAATAAATATCAATATCAAATATCAGAGGTCAAGTGTGTCATTTGTGTGCCACTAGCAGCACAAATGAACTGGAAATGTTTGTTTTTGAACAGGTTTCTCAAACGCATCAATGTTCTGTGTTTACACTTTTTCAATAACCTCTGCTACAATAATATGTGAGCAGCATGTATGTAAAAGTTTGTAGTTTTGAGAAAATTACATTTATCTGTGGTTTGTGGAAAAGTCACTGAAATAAGGCCATAAAACAACACTACACAATCCAAATATACACCAGGGTCCCCGCGGGTCCTTAAAAAGTCTTAAAACGTCTTAAATAAAATTTTCGCTTTTTAAGGCCTGAAAAAGTCTTAAAATCTGAAATTTCCGATAAGGAGGTCTTAAATTTCACGTACGGGCCTTAAATTTCTTGTCCGACTCGTCATCCGTTATTTTGTTCTGTTTTTTGAACAGTGCGCACCATTTGGGGGCAGCACTTTTCTATGTGGGTACAACCTGCTTCATTCCATAGGTGACTGAAGGTGAATGCGTCGCGTTGATGGTTTGCCACACCATTCTGTGTCGTGTCGCAGTGTTAATTCCGTTATTGAAAACCATGACGAAAAATGTTTGTTGACGACTTTTTTTCCCCTGACTAAGACAAGACCATGAGAGACGATACCCACGTCATTAAACGATAACTGTGACTACCGGTATTATATCAACACCTACAATATCGTTGACGAAAAAAGACGAGACTAAAGTGTGTTTAAAAAAATACAAACTTGACTAAACCACTTTTTTGTCGAATAAAGGAGACAACAACACATTAAAGACTGTGTTTACGAGCGAGCGTTCATGCTTACGGTTGCCAGATGTAAATAATTAAATCCCCAGTCAGAGCTTTTCTGTTAAAATAACACGTTTTCTAGCCGGTCTTGTCAATGGTATCTGGCAACCATGCTCGCGCCCGTTCATAAATACAGCCACTTGCTTTGTTACCATAAATGAATGACTCGATGACGGATGACTCGCTCATAAAGACAGTGACTTACCGCCACCTACTGGCGATTTTAATTTAATGTTTAAAAGTATTACCTCGTTTTTACCATCATTGCATATTTATTGAACATTGTTTGATTTAAAGCATTATTTATTTTATAAAAGTATTTATAAAGGTAAAAAATGAACTGGAAAAAATCGATTAAAATGGGCAGATATTGTCCCTTAATGGAAAAGGTGTGACTGCAGTCTAAGTGCAAGAGGGGTTACGGCACTATAAAAGATTGGAGAACCACTGAAGGGATATGTAGAATTGCACAAGTGCTACTGCTAAAGAGTGCATTGGCAATACAGCCTGTTACCTTGATTCAAATGTCTCAAAAGCTTAATTGAATTGGCTTAAAGCGAAAAATTATAATGTCATTTTTTGTCTAAAGACTACATATAAAATAGCTACCAAAATTAATGTCGGTAACTGAAGTTTGACTTTGTCAACTAAAACTATGAAAGACAAAATTACTAAAATGTGACCAATAAGCATTTTCATCTGAAGACTAAGACTAAAAAAAAAAATGGCTGCCAAAATTAACAGTCGTGTTGAACATTTTCCTGTTTTTTTGTCGTGGTAAGGTCTTAAATTTGCCTTTTAGAGGACTTAAAAAGGTCTTAAAAGTCATTAAATTTGCTGTTAAAAAATGTGCAGATACCCTGTACACAACGAAGGACAAAAAACATTATTGAGCACACTGAGACTTGAGCAGTCACACACCATTGGGCCATTCCTGAAACAGTTCCTGTTCAACATACCTGTCATTTCCAAGGCGTTTGCTTTTTCATTTTACCATGTTCATGTAGAAGCTTGCTGATGTTGGTACAAATTACAACACTTATCTGTATGACCAAAATCGACTGAGTATTTTGAGTCTTTTTCGCATTGATAAGAAACAAAGCGACCCCAGGGGTTTAATAAATCCATATCCTTAATAGGGGCGGAGCAAAACAATCTTTTTACAAACGCATCATGATTTAGAAAAACCTCAGACTCAATCTGTCCACAGAAATGAATCATCAGAAATGTGTATTATTGTTAGTTTTAAAAAGGTGAATAATTCAGTTCAAATAAGGGACATGGGGGATAAGCCACCCTAATGTGTCAAAGAGTTGTGTCTCTATATTGTTGCTTAAAGATGTACCAACAATCATTTTTTGGAATCAAATTACTCACCAAGAGGTACTTAAAGATTCCTGCCCTTGATTTGATTGTTGTTCCCATGATTAAAATACACAGATACTGGAGATAAAAAGGAAAGAGAGAGCGAGAGAGAGAGAGAGAGAAAAGTTAAGGTATATTTATATGCACACTTTGTTTAACATGCAATATTCTCTCCCAGGTAAACAGCCCAAGGATGGAAAGAAGCCGGAGCCTTGCAAACCCATCTTGAAAGTGGAGTACAAAACTACGAGGGCGGGGTAAGGCTCCGGGTTGCATTTAGGAAGCAAACAGAGCATGATGCATTGGTTTAAGACTTGTGCAGCGTTGCATTGCGAGAGACTGTCTGGCTTCTGTTTTAGGGGTTTTATAGGGATGCCGTGATGATCACAGAGGACTGACATAAAATATAAAGCTAATATGACAATTCTTTTTGGATATGAAAGATTAGTTTTGCATTTAATCATTTTCTTCATTCCACTCCTTCTGAATGAAGCACTAATTTGTTTTTACTTCCTGCTTGGCTGTCCCTTTGCATCATGGAAAATTGAGATTTGTTCATTTGTTTTGTTAAGGGAACCATTCATGATACTGTGTGGAGGTTTGTCATATGATACAGTGGGTAGGCGAGCCTGTCTGACTGTGATGCATGGGAAAAGCACTGCAGTGCTGGAGATGGACTACTCCATAGTGGATTTCCTTACGCTGTGTGAAACCCCATATCCAAACGGCAAGTCACTGCCCCACCTATCGCTGGATTTTCCCATAACATTTACTGTATATTCAGCAGCGCCTTTAAAAACAAGAGGCCAAAAAAAAAAAAGTTTCTTTCATTATCTTTAAATCTTGACAAATTTAGAACTCGACAAAGTGCTAAATGTTTGGCTGGGCGATATAATAATAATAATATTTTTTTTAATCTAATGAACTGTAATTTGGAACCGTTGTTGCAAAGTAGATTCAACTTTTATGCAAGCACTAAAATGCAATAAAAATATCGTTATTAAATAATCTTCCACCAACAGTTTTTCACTAGGAAAAATAAATGGTATTTTGTAAAGATGTCTCATCTAAGTTTTAAAATAATTGTTCCTTCTGTATCTCCACAGATTTCCAGGAGCCTTATGCCGTTGTTGTTCTGCTGGAGAAGGATTTGGTTGTTATTGACCTTGCACAGATTGGGTGAGTAAATCCCAAACGGGAGAGACACTCTAATCTTTTGCGCACAGTTGATTTCTAAACAGCTCTCTGTGCAGGTATCCGATCTTTGAGAATCCGTATCCTCTGTCCATCCACGAGTCTCCGGTGACCTGCTGCGAATATTATGCGGACTGTCCTGCTGAAATCATTCCTGCACTTTACTCAGTGGGCTCCAAACAAAAAAGACAGGGCTTCAGTAAGAAGGTAACGTTCTGCCCTCCGGTGAGGACCTATTATGCCCTTTTACAAAGTTTTGATTTCGTTTTGGGGTCTACTAGGATAGGTTTTCATGCTTGAATGTTAAAAAAAACACATTTGTTTTTACATATTTAACATTGTTGCAGCACCTCTCTTCCCAGTCTGTCAGAATCGCTCTGTTTAGTTCCGGTCTCTTTGAAGCCCCTCCTTCTGAAAAGCACAATGTGCTCTGATTGGTCAGCTGGTCCAGTGTGCTGTGATTGGTTAACCGTTTCAAGCGTGTTTGGGAGATGTCCCGCCCCGTACAATGACCACGAGTTTCAACACACTACTAACTAACTCAACCAGGCCCCGCCCCTTTATATTGTGTATGCCTTTGAATTGAATGAGAAATGAGAAATGTTGTTATGTGTTCATTCACGGAAGAAAACTCAAGACTACAATGGAGGCGTTTCAGGGAGTTCAGAAACAGTGCGCACTGATATAGAGAATAACTCCCTCTGGAGGGACTTTGTGCTTTGTAACTTTACAGAGCTTTTTCATGCTCAAACAGCAACATTACACACTAAAGAAAGTTAATAATGTACAAAAGCATAATAGGTCCTTTAAAGAAAAAAAAAGAAGGATAGTCCTATATGACTGATGCAAATCTGTGTTTATGCAGGAGTGGCCAGTAAGTGGAGGTAACTGGGGCCAGGGAACACTAAGTTTCTCAGAGATCATCATCACTGGGTAAGTGATCTCTCACACACATACATAAACTCTTTGCTGTACCGAAGCCTTTTCACGTTTAATAATTGAATTAGCGTGGGACACCTTTTATACTTGTTGGACGTGAAATGCTTTTTAATGCGTAGCCAGTATTTCAGGGCTGTTATTGGTTTCTTTCTTTCTTCCTGAAACACCAGGCATGCTGATGGATCTATCAAGTTTTGGGATGCCTCAGCATGTGAGTTTCTGTCTCCGAAAACAAACACTTACTTTTGATGTCACATGTAGATTCTATGGCAATGTTTTGAGTTGGAAAAATATAAATCAGATGCACAAAGAAATCTGCGCAGGATATTTCTGCAGATGTCCAAAGAATAGATACTTTTACTAATAAGGGTAAAGCATTCTCAGCTACATTTAAGACATTTTTACTTGTCTACATCCATTCTGCAGACTTCTGCAGATGCTCCCCAAATTCAGAAAATGGCAATAATTTATTTAAAACAAAATGATTAACAACAGCTAATCAAGATAATTGGTAACACATTTGCTCTGTTCTGTCTGTTAGTAATGCTGCAGGTTTTGTATAAGCTAAAAACAGCAAAGGTGTTTGAGAAGCCCCGTAGTAAAGAGGAGAAATCCAGCACTGACATTGTGGATGAAGATCCGTTCGCCATCCAGATCTTGTCTTGGTGTCCAGAGAGTCGTGTGCTCTGTGTGGCTGGAGTATCGGCTCATGTCATCGTCTACAGGTTCAGCAAACAGGAAGTCACCACTGAAGTGGTCCAGGTCTGACCCATTTTAATACAGGACGTTTATACTGTATGTGTACAAGATATGAACAAGATGTGTTTAAGGGATATTTCAGATGATGTAACTGGTCACCATTTGATTAATTTTTCACCACTTTTAATCTTTTATTTCACGATTTCATTTTAAATGGTATAACTACACTCGCCTAAAGGATTATTAGGAACACCTGTTCAATTTCTCATTAATGCAATTATCTAATCAACCAATCACATGGCAGTTGCTTCAATGCATTTAGGGGTGTGGTCCTGGTCAAGACAATCTCCTGAACTCCAAACTGAATGTCAGAATGGGAAAGAAAGGTGATTTAAGCAATTTTGAGCGTGGCATGGTTGTTGGTGCCAGACGGGCCGGTCTGAGTATTTCACAATCTGCTCAGTTACTGGGAGTTTCACGCACAACCATTTCTAGGGTTTACAAAGAATGGTGTGAAAAGGGAAAAACATCCAGTATGTGGCAGTCCTGTGGGCGAAAATGCCTTGTTGATGCTAAAGGTCAGAGGGGAATGGGCCGACTGATTCAAGCTGATAGAAGAGCAACTTTGACTGAAATAACCGCTCGTTACAACCGAGGTATGCAGCAAAGCATTTGTGAAGCCACAACACGCACAACCTTGAGGCGGATGGGCTACAACAGCAGAAGACCCCACCGGGTACCACTCATCTCCACTACAAATAGGAAAAAGAGGCTACAATTTGCAAGAGCTCACCGAAATTGGACAGTTGAAGACTGGAAAAATGTTGCCTGGTCTGATGAGTCTCGATTTCTGTTGAGACATTCAGATGGTAGAGTCAGAATTTGGCGTAAACAGAATGAGAACATGGATCCATCATGCCTTGTTACCACTGTGCATGCTGGTGGTGGTGGTGTAATGGTGTGGGGGATGTTTTCTTGGCACACTTTAGGCCCCTTAGTGCCAATTGGGCATCGTTTAAATGCCACGGCCTACCTGAACATTGTTTCTGACCATGTCCATCCCTTTATGGCCACCATGTACCCATCCTCTGATGGCTACTTCCAGCAGGAAAATGCACCATGTCACAAAGCTCGAATCATTTCAAATTGGTTTCTTGAACATGACAATGAGTTCACTGTACTAAAATGGCCCCCACAGTCACCTGATCTCAACCCAATAGAGCATCTTTGGGATGTGGTGGAACGGGAGCTTCGTGCCCTGGATGTGCATCCCACAAATCTCCATCAACTGCAAGATGCTATCCTATCAATATGGGCCAACATTTCTAAAGAATGCTTTCAGCACCTTGTTGAATCAATGCCACGTAGAATTAAGGCAGTTCTGAAGGCGAAAGGGGGTCAAAAACAGCATTAGTATGGTGTTCCTAATAATCCTTAGGGTGAGTGTATGTGACACATGATTAATATTAATATGAGGTCCTAAAACACTGCATGGTGATTATAATGCAATTAGAAGAATGCTGTTGAAAGCCGTTTTAGACTGAGTTTAGTATGCACACTGCATGATATTTCATTAAACATTAAATTGTTTTGACACATGATTTCCAACAGTTAAACTACCATATGCTGCATCCACACAAATGAGTAAAGCGCTCACATATTTATGGTTATTAATCCTAAAAACCTTATTTTTTTAATCAGTAGGTTTCACACTGAAGGACTGAATAAATTAATGTTGAAGTAACTTCACATAAATATTGCAAATGTAATTAAAATCGGGTAACACTCTCCTTCATCCTTTCATGCCTGGAAAATATCTTCCTGTCCTGATTAGCAGTGTTATATAATATTAAGGCTCCCCAAGAGATTGCTTAATCAATAAATTAATTTTGTGTAGATATGTATATGTAGATTTGTATATATATATATATATATATATATATATATATATATATATATATATATATATATATATATATATATATATAATGTATAATTTTTTTAATTGATTAAAACATTTTAATAATGTATATAAATAAATTAAGCAAATATATAGTCATTTGACAAAACAATCATCTCTAAAAAATACTCCAATGAGATAATGCTAATATATTTAGTATTTCTAGACATGCACTATCAGTTCAAAAGTTTTGGATCAGTAAGATTTAGAATGTTTTTACTGCTCACCAAGGCTGCATTTATTCAATAGAAAAACAGCAATTTAAAATAACTATTTTCTATTTTAATATATTTTTAAAATGTAATTTATTCCTGTGATTAAAAGCTAAATTATAAAACGGATAGTTCCGGTCCTTGATTCTGATTGGTTGGGTCGCGTTCGAAGCCGTTGTAAATTACTCAACAAACACACACCTGTGACCGCGTTACATAGTGTTACTGCGCAACTGCGTTTGTGATTCTTTGTTGCTGCATGTGTTGCTTGGCAACCTCTTTGAAAATACATTGCTTTGCGTGGGAATTTATGTGTTATAACGTTATATTTTTTGTTGCTGGTGTTTATTTTATGAATAAAATAAATATTAAAATGAATAATTTTATGGAGTAACCGTTTTATAAAAGCAATAAGCCCCTTGAAGCAGTGTTTTACAGTGAATTTAGTTGTTCACTGTTCTAAATTCACTGTAAATCACGGCTTCAAGGGGCTTATTGCTCTATTTTCAGCATCATAACTCCAGTCTTCAGTGTCACATGATCCTTCAGAAATCATTGTAATATGCAGATTTGATGCTCCAAAAACATTCATTATTATTATCAATGTTGAAAGCAGTTTTGTACATTTTTTTTCAGGATTTTTTGATGAATATAAAGTTCAAAAGAACAGCATTTATTTGAAATTCTATCTTTTGTAACATTATAAATGTCTTTACTGTAACTTTTGATCAATTTAAATCATCCTTGATCCCCTTGACAAATAAAAGCATTGCTTTCTTTTATTTCTTTCCCCCCAAAAATAAAATACAAATTCTTACTGACCCCAAACTTTTGAACGGTAGTGTTTAATGTTACAAAATCGTTCTATTTCAGATAAATGCGGTTCTTTTGAACTTTCTATTCATCAAAGAATCCTGAAATAAAAATGTAAATAACTGTTTTCAACATTGATAATAATGAGAAATGTTTCTTGAGCATCAAATCATCATATTAGAATGATTTCTGAAGGATCATGTGACACTGAAGACTGGAGTAATGATGCTGAAAATTCAGCTTTGATCACAGGAATAAATTACAATTTACTATATATTCACATAGAAAACAGATGTTTTATATTGTAGTAATATTTCACAAAATAATTGTTTTTTTGGGGGGGTATTTTTTATCAAACAAATGCAGCCTTGGTGTGCAGAAGAGACTTCTTTTAAAAACATAAAAAATCGTACCGATCCAAAACTTTTGACTGGTAGTGTATAATCTATGTCCATATCATTCATTGATTGATATCAAATTTCTGTTGTTTATTTTGAGGACAGTCAGATTTGTGGAAAATACTAAAATATTACACAATTTGCATAGATAATTTTGTGTTAATGGACAAAATCTGTGTACTTTTTTTGTCCAAATAAATGATAAAAAATAAAATAAAGGAGAAAAATTGATTGGAAATGGAAATCTGTATATCCATTTATAGACATGCGGATCTATGCATATGTTCATGTAAATTGTGTTATGTTGCGGGTCAATTTGACCCGTTTACATTTTCTAGTTGTTGGAAATACTGGTTAACATTTGTTTTTTTTCTTGATATTTTGTGACTTTTTCTCATTTATCATGATAAACATGCATGCAAAGTTTGAACATGCTGATGTGTTTTGACATATACAAACAAAATTACTGTTATGTTCGTGATGTTCGCGGGTCAATTTGACCCACATATTTTAAAGCTCTAAAGCAACTGTACCGACCCAAATTAATAACATTTCTTGGTTATATTTTGTTATTTTGTTTTTTTTTACAACCTTATAAAGCTAAAAAAAAAATAGCTTTTCCACACTTATTTCAATACAGAAAAATATTTTGTCAGCCACAGATGGTAAAAATAAGCTATCATTTTTCCAAGCTACCTGAAATAATATTAAACCTTGGGGTTTTTTTTCTTGATATTTTGTGACTTTTTTTTCATCTATCATCATGAACATGCATGCAAAGTTTGAACATGCTGCTGTGTTTTGACATATACAAACAAAATTAATATTACGTTCGCGGGTCAATTTGACCCTCATAGGCAGCCATTCAAAAGCAACTGTACAGACACAAAATAAAAACATTTATTTTATGTATGTCAGGGCACTTCAACTCCAGTTCTAACGTGCAAGTGTATCTAAAAGTGCTCTAACCCTAACCAAACACACTTGAAAAAGCTAAAATCACAGTGTTTAATTATTTATCAATATTTATTTGCAAATTACAGATGAAAATCTTTGTCAGACACAGAGAGTAAAATAAGCTCTCATTTCTATATTCAATATATCTGAAATACCTAGCTTTTAACCAAAACGTTTATGTAGGATTTTCAAATGCAGCATTACAGAGCCAAACAATTAATAAAAAACATTTATTATATGTATGTTTTTGTTATGTTTGGTTTCTCACTCCCCTGTGAGGGAATAATGAGCTTTCCCACAATTTTGCTTAGTGTGGCACGAGACTTCAACATAGAAAGCAGAAAAAATTAGCTCCCAAAGATTGACAGTAAAATAAGTAATTTCACAGGTTTTTTACTGTGATATACTGATACAGATGAAGATGTTTCAGAGTTAGAGGATGCTTCAGAGATTGAGGAAAATGTTGTTGAAGATACAGAAAATTAATGAAAATAGGGAAACTATAGGGAACTAGGTAGGCCTGCACGATTAATCGAATTTTAATCACGATCGCGATTTTGGCTTCCCACGATCAAATTCGCGTGATCGAGCGATATTTAAAATGCGTCATTCCGTTCACAGAAGGCTCCGTTTCAAAGGTTGTTTTTTTTTTGCAAAGCCAATAGCGCTCCGTAAACCACTGTCTGATCACGTGCCTCCATGAGCCCCAGACCAGTGCGCGCGAGCGACAGTGCACGAAAGAGACGAAGAGAGCGCTCGAAAGTGCGCGAGAGATACCGAGTGTGTCTGCGTGCGAGAGAGAACGAGTGACAGTGTGCGTGAGAGACCGAGTGTGAGCATTAGTAAATTGCATTAGTGAATATGTACAGTAATATATAATTACTATATAAGAGGCATGAAAGTTCGATTAATGGACTCCAATAATCAGTACTACAAACGTCTTGTTTTGAACTATTTTAATAAATAGAAATAATTCAAGCACATAAACTTTCATATAGAGGATTAAATGGATTCAATTTATGCAGTAAGATTTCACAACTACTCACTGACACTGTACCACAACATTTTACATTTCTTAAGCATCAAATAACAATGACTCTGAATTTCATCCATTAATCGAACTTCCATAGTGCATTGTTCTGCCTTGACATGTTCTCATTTGGTTGCATTCTGTTATGGAATATTTATTTTTTATTGATTGTATATTTTGCGCGTTTTATTCACATCCATTATGCAGGTACAATGCAAGTTTATGTTTTGCTTCCTAAAATATATTTACACAATGTAAATGTAAAATAGTGCCCTGTTGAAGTTTTGCTACATTTTATTTATTGTTTTCTTTATTTTTCTTTATTCTTTAAGGAGATGCACTGAATTTTGGTGAATAAGAGGACCTATTTTATTTTGATGCACATAGTTGTACATTAGCAGGAATGTAGCACAATATGGATGTGAAAGCAGTTATAATTAGCCTATGTGACAATAAAATTTGTTTTGGTTAAAATCAACAAATAATCGTGATCTCATGATTGTTAAAAATAATCGTGATTATCATTTTGGCCCAAATCGTGCAGCCCTAGAACTAGGTCTTAGGAAACTAGGGAAAGTTAACTTAGGAAAATTAAACATTTTCATTAACATCTAAATTTAATTGTTCTGTTATGATGTTCAAAGCATAAAATGTAAAAAAAAAAAAAAAAAAAAAATTAAACGTAAAATATATGCAAAGTCAGTATACTGTTTATTTTCAAATTGTGTCAAAATAAAACTGTTTAAAAAATGGTTAAAAAACATTTTCATGAATCATATTTTCAGATATATTGTTTTGTAATGTTTGACAAATGTTGATATTAAAAATGTACATTTTGTATCTAAATCTTTGTTGTTTTTCATAGTGTGATTTTTGAGGAATTGTATTGAATCCGATTAGGGTCAATTTGACCCGCTCCATACAGGGTGTGCACAGAAATCGAACAGTGCACAAGGGTTGATGAAAGTTTTTTCTGGTGTGCAGCTGCTGGAGGTGCGGATGCAGTGTGAACTGAATGAAGTGGAGTCTCCTGAGGGCGGAGGAGAGCAGGCGTCTGCCGTTTCCACCCCAGGAACATCATCCAGCCCTCAGACCAGCCTGCCTCAGTCCCACCCCTCCACCAGCAGCAACAACTCCTCCGACGGCCTGCGAGATAACGTCCCCTGTCTCAAGTATGTCAAAACATGTCAAAACAACGAAACAAAAACTTAAAGGGATATTTCACCCAAAAATTTTAATTAGCCCATGATTTGCTCACCCTCAAGTCATCATAGGTGTAAATGACATTCTTCTTTCAGACGAATACAATCGGAGTTATCCCTTTAATATGGCCTTTCCAACTACATTTACCAGTCCCTCCAGGATTTCATGATTTTTTTGTGTGATTTTTGCGATCAAAATGACTGATTTTGTGGTGGTAATTTCCAGAAATTTGTGAAAAAATTTGCGATTTTTATATTTTATAATTAGGACATCACATTTACCATAATAGTATTATGTCAGATGCACAATAGTCATACATGACACAAATCACAAACAAAATGCATAAAGCTTGTTTATTTGGTCTAATCAAATTCTTCTTTTTTTAAAAATTGTACTGTAGCCTATTGTTGTTGCTTGATTAACATTAACAACACTGACAACAGCAGGTAAAGGTTACTGTCACTTTAAGACCTACTACAGTAATGACAAATGTCCCAATCAGTTATTGTTTTACGTAAATACTTGCCAAGATTAATATTTTGAAGTAATTGTAGCTATGTGTATTTGTTCAAGCACTATAAAGAGAATTCAATATTCTAACTAGGCTGACAGGCGGTGACACGCAGTCAGTCAGTAACACACACGCACACACACACACACACACACACACACACACACACTTGCAGTCAGAGACAGACTGTCACTCGACTGGCTGAAATTAGTTCTCTTTCACGGTATACTGCGCTTTTAATCATTCTTTTTAGTACCATCGAGCATATCATACTTTTTGTTTTGTCATTCAATCATGTTAAACGTGTTAATAAGTTTGCCGTACTGCTCAATGAAAACCTGGGCGCTGAGAGGGCAGGAGAGACGCTTTTTCTTTCGCAATGTTTCTGACAGACCGCTCACAGACATCACGCGTGCGCAACATCTGTATCCACATAAAAATGCATTGAAACTTTAATTAACTAGAGATATTTCAATTGGGTGATTATAATTTAATGTTTTGTGAGGTATTTTTTTTTATTTTTGTGATTATTTTGCAGTTAAATTAGGAATTATGCAGGATCGCAAAAAATTGCGACATTTTGTTGATTTTGCGTTGTATTCAGCGATCGCAGAATCGCGAAAAACTGGAGGGACTGATTTACTATGATGTGAATCAGATTTATTTATTTATTTTCATACCTGCAAACTAGTCGCTTTTCGGCGAAATTCGCTGTTTTGAATACAAATATGTAATTTATGGGAATCGTGTAGATCCGATGAGTTTTTTTTTTTCGGGTGGTGGGGGGGTTACACTTCGGTAAACTTCACAATAATAATAATCGGCACTGTTGAGTTTGCAGGTATGTATTTTGCTCAAATGTCTGGCTGTGAGAAAGAGCCTTATGAATGACATGATCTGTGTTTATATTAGCATATAGTTAATTGTGTCCTTTGTCCTATTTGGCCAGAGTCAGGAGTTCTCCTCTCAAACAGTCTCCGGGTTACCAGGTGGAGCTGCTCATTCAGCTGGTGTGGGTCAGCGGGGAGCCGCCACAACAGATCACTAGCCTGGCCGTCAACTCTGCGTATGGCCTGTAAGTCCACCAAACGACAACACCAACTCATTTACTGCACCCATGATATGTTTACTGAGCAATTAAAAGTGCTCTCCTTCCACAACAGCTGTTCATTATCTTTCAGACAAGTTTTATGTGTCATGATCCATCAAATTTAAGCCTAGCAGGCATGTAAAGTACTTGAATAATTGTTCTTGATTATGATAATTAAGTATTATTTAGTGGAATTTGAACTGTATTTGAACACTATTGAAATGCACAAATGTAACTCGCCACAAAAAAGGCCATTAACAAAAATGTTTCTTGAGCAGTAAATCAGCATTTTAGAATGATTTCTGAAGGATCATGTGACACTAAAGACTGAAATGATGTAATGATGCTGAAAATTCAGCTTTGCCATTACAGGAATGATTCCCAATTTTAAATAAATTTTCGATTAAACATATGCAGCCTTGGCGAGCCTTGGTGAGCAGATGAGACTTTCAAACACATAAACAAATCTTAATGATTCCAAACTTTTGACCCATAGTGTATATCTGTCATGTGTTTTACAGAGTTGCATTTGGCAATGGTAACGGACTTGCAGTGGTTGATTACCTTCAGAAAACACTTCTTCTGAACATGAGCACAGCCGAGTTGTACGGCTCAACAGATCCTCACCACAGACAGCCACGCTCACCCCGCAAAGCCAGACAGCCTTCGGCAGGTGAACAAAAATCTTCATACTAATACTCATAACCTCTGCATGTTGTCAGTCTATGTGTATCACTTTCTCTCTGATAAAGTAAAGCACATGCTCATTATGAGCGGTGTCAGTGTAGGACCCATGATGCTCCTGCAGGTGGTCATCTCTGGTCGAGGAACCATCTGCTCCTGATCTTAGAAAATCTTCCGATCCATATGCTCAAAAAACAGGAGCGCCGATGTTTGTTCTTTTCTCTCCCTTGTCTTTGCATGTTCTTTTAGTTGTTCACTCATCTGAGTTTCAGTCTTTGAAATACACAGATGCCAACAGACTGAATTTATGGCCCATGTGATATTTTACATTATTGTTAGCGATGATTTAATACAGAAAATCTGACCAATACCAATTATAAGTAGTGTTTGATAAAGCAATTTTTGATTATGTTAACAGTAATCGCTATTGCTAGTGCTATTGCTCATACTTGGGGTTATTGTGGTTTGAATTGTATGAACTGGCATATTTTTTGACCTCACTCCTTTATTGAAAATGATAAAGCAGAATAAATGCGTCCAAACTGTCCTGAATCCAGTCTCTGGAATCTAGGAGTTCAAAGGCCAAATTTGATTTTGTGTCATTGTTTTGTCTCACCCTTTCAATATTCGTCTCTCTCTGTGGTTTCGTAAAGACACCCAGCATAAGAAGTCTTGCATGTCCGGCCTCTCTAACTTTTATTCTGAATCTGTGAAAAAGCTTCATTCTTCTTACCTCAGTAAGTCACATGGCACTCATCAAAGGTCTTGTCCTTCTCTTTATATCTGTCTGCATTCTTCTTTATGTCGTTGTTTAACACTATAGTATATTTTTGTACGTTTATTTATTAGTTTCAAGTGTTATGTGATGTTTCCTGTACGAAGTCCATCTGGCTGTTTGGTTTAGACGTGTTTGTTTTCAACAGGTTTTTGTGATGGTAATGATGCATCAGCCACCCCAGAGGAGAGATGTAAATCACCAACTTCAGGTAAAGATGCCCTCATATGACAGGATTTACTGGTAGAACACGAAGAGCATGAATTAATGGTAGTTTTATAATGAGTTGATTGACAGACCTTTAAAGGAACAGTTCACTCAAAAAATTAAGCTTTTGTCATGATTTACTCGCCCTTGTGTTGTTCCAAACACGTGTTTCTTTCTTTCATGAAAAATAAAAGGAGACCTTAGGCAGAAAGTGTTTGTTTTTGATAAATCACCACCCACTTTCATTTAATACTGCCAAGCTCCAAAAAAACATGTTCTTTTTGTGAAAATCCTTTATCCCTGAAGCATGTTTCATTATATATATTTTGCTGGTTTTAACCCTGTCAGAAAACTTTAACACTGCAAGAATTTATTTTTTTGACAAAGTTAAACCAAATTTGAGAGTTTTTAGCAAAAACTGGTTTTAAAAACCTGATATTAGATCTTCTATACATTTTTCTCACCAAGAAAATGGCCCCGGAAGCTGGCATGACATACAACAACAAATAAACAAACAAACAAATCAAAACAAAGCTCCAAAAATGTAAAAATACTAAAATTTGTCTATATTTCAAGTCTTTTGACACTATACATTCAATATCTGAGATTAATAGTCCAAAATTTTAGACCATGAGTCATTATTCATGTTCTTATTACGTAAGATTTACTATCACTGAATTTGAAAAGTGCAGCTTGCATCTATAGGATCAGATCAACATGAGGGTGAGTTTATGAAAACAAAATGTTTGTGTGGGCTGTGCCTTTTAAAAGTGAAATATGTAATTTCCCAAAAAGTCCACTGCAAGCATGGCTTGGACCAGCTGGTAGTCCCGCCAAGCTCATGCTTATCCTCTGAAAGTTCCTTTTGGTGAGGCAGAAATTACACACTGCAACTTAAAGACAGACATATTGACAAACACTGCAATGCCAGAGCATTGGATGTGAAGCTCCATTATAGTTAAAAAGTCTTTAGCACAGCGAAAAATTAAAACAATTCTGCAAGCCTCGTCAGAATTCAAGTCAGGTGTGCTGACCAAGGAAATTTCATTTACAAGGAATTCGACTTTGATATGCAGATAGTTGCCAAAAGTTACATAAGACCCCATTGGCTGTATCACATTATTATGCAGACTGTGTTGTTGCTATAGGCTCCGGTTCAACATGCAATTCTGATGAAGACAGCAAACACAAGTTCATTGACAAGGGTACAGTACATTTACACACCCATTTTGTGTCTTAGAAAAGCCTTTATTTTCTTTGATTTGATTCTTTTCAACACATTTTCCAGTGATGTCCAAAAGCAAGCGGATATCCAAGACTGTTGCCAATGACTTTGGTACTGTATAATGTTCATATTACGGCAGTCTGGGTCTCTCCGTTTCTGTGCTAATGGGCTCTTGTGCACTAACCAAATGAACTAACCAAACAAATTAAAATGAGTTTGCTTAAGTGCATAGTAGAGCTGAACTTGAGCTTTGTGCATCTGTTGCTTGGTGGTTAAGTGCGGCAAAAAATGGTGGACCAGACTTTTTACAAAGTCAACTTTCTTAATGTACTTATGTTACCCCCCCCCCCCCCCCCTGAAATGGATTGTAAATGCTGCACATGTTGACTTTAAACTGTTTTGAGATTTTAAATTGTTTTTATTCTCATAATATCAAAATTGAATCTCCTGCAGGAATGCTTTTTTTCTAACCTTGTTTAACATTACAGGCTTTTACTCTGCTCTGCTGCGTTTCAAGGGTAAAAATACACCGGGCAATGGAAATGATGTTAGACTTTTAACATATCTCTGATTTTGAATCGTATGTTTACTCACAGATTTCTACTGAACATCTGAAATCATAGATCTACATATGGGCGATTACACACACACACACAATGTCAGAGAGAAATGAGGCTCATGGTGTTCTGACTCTGGATCGGTGCTGGTTTCATTGCCACTAATCTCAATGGAATTTTCTGGGCATGATCAATTTGCTTCTGAGTGTAACATACTAAATAAACCAATGTCTCTTTTTAAGGCTGCTGATGGGCTCATGGCTTTATTCTACATCATGATCCTCCAACTTAATCTTAACCTGCTTATTTCTGTCCTCTTTTACCTGTTGATTCATCCTTATTTAACATTTTAGTAACAATGATTTCCCAGATGAACGGCTTTGATTTTATGTTCAGAACAATGTTTTCTTTTTTCCAGCTAAGATATCCCGGAAAATTAACATGATTGCTGATCAGAAAGATGGTAAGCGTTTGTTCTCTCACTTTAGTTTCTAGGAGTAGCTGTGCATCTTTTGCAGGTGATCATTGTCTTCCACGCTTATGTAAACTGGGCGTTATACAACAACAGATTGAAAGGGCAGCTCTTGAAGTAGCGGTATGTACTAATACTGTGTTCTCAACCCTAATGAGCTGCATCACTGTCTACTAGGGGTTAAACGACTTCAGAAGTCGAAATTCAGAAGTCTAGTCGACATCGACTCGTCGCTGATGACTTCATTAATGAACAAATAAGCCTCGAGCTGAGAGACTTGAATGCGGGTTGCCTTGTGCACAGCTATGGCATATTGACACAGCGCTGCCCACAAGGCTATTGCTTCTACATAACAGCTTATCTTTATCAGTTCTTTTGTCTTTGGGTCGTTACATTTCTCACAGATTTCTGCTCGTTCTAAATCAGATTCAAATAAAGTAGCACAGTAAAGATTACATGGATATGAATGCATTAACAAGAGAACGATTGCGTGTTAATTAAATATCCCTGGCTTATACTCCAGATATTGTAGACCTATAATATATATACTATATACACTCACCTAAGGGATTATTAGGAACACCTGTTCAATTTCTCATTAATGCAATTATCTAATCAACCAATCACATGGCAGTTGCTTCAATGGATTTAGGGGTGTGGTCCTGGTCAAGACAATCTCCTGAACTCCAAACTGAATGTCAGAATGGGAAAGAAAGGTGATTTAAGCAATTTTGAGCGTGGCATGGTTGTTGGTGCCAGACGGGCCGGTCTGAGTATTTCACAATCTGCTCAGTTACTGGGAGTTTCACGCACAATCATTTCTAGGGTTTACAAAGAATGGTGTGAAAAGGGAAAAACATCCAGTATGCGCCAGTCCTGTGGGCGAAAATGTCTTGTTGATGCTAGAGGTCAGAGGAGAATGGGCCGACTGATTCAAGCTGATGGAAGAGCAACTTTGACTGAAATAACCACTCGTTACAACCGAGGTATGCAGCAAAGCATTTGTGAAGCCACAACACGCACAACCTTGAGGCGGATGGGCTACAACAGCAGAAGACCCCACCGGGTACCACTCATCTCCACTACAAATAGGAAAAAGAGTCTACAATTTGCAAGAGCTCACCAAAATTGGACAGTTGAAGACTGGAAAAATGTTGCCTGGTCTGATGAGTCTCGATTTCTGTTGAGACATTCAGATGGTAGAGTCAGAATTTGGCGTAAACAGAATGAGAACATGGATCCATCATGCCTTGTTACCACTGTGCAGGCTGGTGGTGGTGGTGTAATGGTGTGGGGGATGTTTTCTTGGCACACTTTAGGCCCCTTAGTGGCAATTGGGCATCGTTTAAATGCCACGGCCTACCTGAGCATTGTTTCTGATCATGTCCATCCCTTTATGGCCACCATGTACCCATCCTCTGATGGCTACTTCCGGCAGGATAATGCACCATGTCACAAAGCTCGAATCATTTCAAATTGGTTTCTTGAACATGTCAATGAGTTCACTGTACTAAAATGGCCCCCACAGTCACCAGATCTCAACCCAATAGAGCATCTTTGGGATGTGGAGGAACGGGAGCTTCGTACCCTGGATGTGCATCCCACAAATCTCCATCAACTGCAAGATGCTATCCTATCAATATGGGCCAACATTTCTAAAGAATGCTTTCAGCACCTTGTTGAATCAATGCCACGTAGAATTAAGGCAGTTCTGAAGGCGAAAGGTGTTCAAACACAGCATTAGTATGGTGTTCCTAATAATCCTTTAGGTGAGTGTAGATTGTAGACTTGCTTGAATGTTGGTACAAATGTATTTCGGTGCAATTTATACATGAGCTAGCTAGTTAAATTTTACGCTTACTGACTGTTCTGCATGTAGAAAGGAGGGTACGCCGTCACTGCTCTCTCCCTGTTAAGAAACAACAGAGTTGTGTGAAGGAAATGAAGAGGAAACACACAGCGTCTTTCCGTGAGACCTCACTATGTGACCTCAGTGAGTGGCCCAGTTACAGGCTGACCTGACCTGATTTGGACTGGTTCATACTAACTCACTGGAGCTTACCGTGTGCAGTTTGTCTGTTGTCTTTAATGATGGTGACAACTAATGTTTAATTCCTCACCTTTTTTCACAGTTTTATTTTAAACTGATTAAAGATTAAGGTTTAATATTCTTAGTGCAACACACAAGTTGCACAACTAATTCTTTCATCATCCCGAAACAAAGCAGATTATGGATTTTGACCTCATAATACTGCTCACAGTTACTGTGTAATCCTTCGATTCCTAATGATGTGTCCGTAGCTCACTTTATATATTTTTCAGCTGGTAGTCTACAATGATCAGACCAGCAATAACTCGTGTCGTATTAACTTCTCTGTCTTTGTTTAGCTAGTGACTTTTGTGAGCTGTTATTGTGTGATTTACTAACCAATTGCAGACATTTTACAGGTGAATCTTACAGACCAATAAGCTTCATCAAGAGTCATGTTTCACCGCAAATTCAAAAGAAGGAAATCGTATGATTTCATGATTAAAGTTAGAATATATTTATTACAACAAACTCTGCTGTTATATGTATAATTATTTGTATGGATAATTATTTTATTCATAATTTCGAAATCGAAAATTCTTTCCGTTTTGGGGTGAAACATGAGCCAGACCTGTTCTTGTCAGTTTTGGTGAGATTCATTGCTTTTAGAATTTGCATTTATACTAAAATATTACTGTTATGGTTTGCCAGAAATATATCTGAATGCATCTGATTGTCTGAGTCAAATGAAACCACAAAACAATGTAGTTGGTGACTGCTAGATTTGTGGAAATGTGTGATTTGATTTCACTGCAACTGGTTCACTGGTTTGTGTCCAGTACCTGTATGTTTTACTCATTCCTCACTACATATAACTGAAATGTAAATATTATATTAATGGTGCACATAAAACACATTTTATAAGAATATCCTCAATATACTGAATGAACTGCTTTTGGTTTCAGGTGTCCTGAGGTGGTTCAGGCTTGATTTTACTTGATAGCGTCATGTTAATTGTCCGATTCTGTTGTCTTTTTGTCCCCGATGGTTCTCAGATGCCAGGGACAACTCGTTCAGCCGGTCGCGCAGCTCCAGTGTGACCAGCATTGACAGAGAGTCACGTGAGGTTGTTTCCTCCTTATACTTTTGTGACTCCCTTTCCAAGAAGAGTGAGACGTTGGCAGTGCCCAGCCTGTGGGTGGGCACCTCATTGGGCGGCATGATGGCCATCACCCTCAGTGTGCCCTCCATGCCAGAGCAGAGGATGCAACAGCCTGTGGGCGTCTCTTTCTATGGTAAGACTTGCTTTACATCTGTATGTAAAAAATGTGTTGTTCTTCAATTTTTTGTTTTCCGTTAAAAAAGGATGTCTAATCAATTTACTTCATACAAATTTTAACAATTTCATGTTTATTCAACTTTTAATAATAGGGCCCTATGATTTTTCCCCCTGATATTCCTTAAAAAACTATGATTAAATAAACTGTATTATTGTTAGTATTGGTTAAACCAAATTTATATTTTGGCAGTTTGTAGAGAAGACCTTTGAGTTTATGTGTGTATCTTGCGATAGTTTTGTCAAATGAAATGGTGAAAACGTGTAGTAGACAAAACTGCACTAATTCACACAGAGAGACAGAACATACAGACTTAATATTTAAATAGCAGTCATTTTGCGCTTTAATATTCACAGACACTAGTCCATATTGTGATTTGATTTAGAGTTTACAGTCTTACTTTTGATTTATTCATCCAAATTTTGCCAAATTCAGTGACTTTCCACGTTATACTGTAAATTCCACTTTTATGACTATTTCGAAATTCCAGCTGCTTTTTTCGCATAGTGAAAATCACTATTGATGGAAAAAGACACTTTTTGGTTTGCCGCTTTCTGCCATCACAGGTTCAGTAGTGCGCTTGAAAGGAGCCATTCTGCGCATGGCCCAGCTGGATGCCAGCGGGACCCTTCTGCCCCACGTTTATGAGCCCTGGTATGAGCCTAACGCCCCTGAGGAAGAGAGAGAACCGCCACGGAGACGCCGGCCCACCTCTCCTCCTTCCTCTCAGGAGAACCAGGACTGTCAGTACATTGTGGTTTGCTCAGAGAAACAGGCTAAGGTGGTGGCGCTGCCCTCCCAAAACTGCATCTACGAGCACAACATCACTGAGGCCTCCTTCGTGCTTCGAGCTGACGTGGTGACGATGACCTCCGGGGTCGGCTTGGCCTGTTTCTGTGCCAATGGCCACATCATGACCCTCAGGTAATGTGATACACCTTACATTCAATGCCACTGAATATTCTTTTCCTCTTTGTTTCTTCTTCCTAAACCTGTAAACCATCTGTTTTCAGTTTGCCCAGCCTGCGGCCATTGCTGGATGTGAACTACCTTCCTCTGACGGACATGAGGATAGCCAGAACCTTCTGTTTCTCAAACCAAGGCCAGGCCCTGTACCTCACATCGCCCACTGAGATCCAAAGAATCACCTATAGCCAGGAAACCTGTGATAATCTGCAGGTCAGAAAGTGCCCATGATTGTTTTATGTGTGCAGGATGTTCTATGCCCTATTAAAATCCCATTCATTGTATACATAGAAAGTGATTTTTAGCGACAACATATAAACCTTTTAATTTAGACTATCAAGTCAAGTCATCTTCATTTATATAGTGCTTTTAACAATGGATTGTTTCAAAGCAGCTTTACAGAGATACACATATCATTTAAGGTAACAGATTGTTTTGGCGTTATAGCGGTTCTTGAATAATGTTACTTGAACTTTGATTGATTCACCTCCATTGAAATGATCAGACTTTAAACGCGAACCTGTGATTAACGCTGACGGCGTTCACATGATCATTCAGAATTGATTCTATAGTTATGTGCTTTTTAAAATATGTGCGCAGGTTTGTAATTCATACAACCCAGCCTAAACAAACTACTTTTCTTGCCTATAAATGGCTGCATGATAATGGTTAAACTGATCACAATTATTTTGCTCAAAAATGATAATCGTCACACAGATTACCAAAGACGTTGATGTTACCATTAAGCATTGTGAATGAAATAGGTTGTTCTGTGTTTTTTTTTGTAATGACATATAATAATATTATTTATAATGAATGACTATAGGTAGTTTTACCATTGTGTTATTAATGATTTATTTATTGAATTCTCATAACAACTATCAAGCAAATAAACAAACAAACAAACAAACCCCCACAGCAATACAATAATAAGACAAGAATAATAGTGCAGTGTAGACAGTTAATCAGTTAATGGAGACATCATACAACCGCAAAGATTTGATATGTTCTAAAAAGGATAGCCAAATTCCTTTATAAAGACTGTATACACACGGTCTGTCTTGTTTCTGATTTTTCAAAAGCTTTTTTTGCTTGTAATCAAAGTTTGAAATGTGATTAATCTTGGAGAATGTAGAAAATGAATGTGAAAAATACTTCCAGGAACCAAAGCACCTCAAAAGTGGTTTTATTCCCAGTGCCTTTAAAGATTCAGACACAAGTTGTATTACATCAGTCTAGGGGTGTGACGGTTATTATATAACCGTGAGACCGACGGTTATAGTTGAACACCGTCATTAGAACTCTATAACCGCGAAAACCGTGTTATTAAAATATTTTTCATAGAGAATGTTTAAATACTAATATCAGCTTACGAGGGAAACGGAGGCGGAGTTAGTGGTGGTGCTTCTGCTACTGCTGGAGAATCATCTCTGCACCTTTACCGATCAGAGCGCGCGCTGACACGGAGTAAAGCCTTGATTATACACGACGCGTCCGTTTCTTTTACTGTCTATGGTCCGCACGAGCGCGACGGTGCGCGCGGCAAAAATGACGCGTTGGGTGCTGCAAGACCCCATTTCGCATTGCTGTGTGCACAGCTTTTTTTTGTAACAGCGCGCGCGGCGCCGCATCCGAGGTTGAACGACTTCAAGCCGAATCTGCCCAAGCATGTTTCACCGCACCGGCACGTCTAAATTGCGGTTCATTGCAAAGTTTTTTTTTTTTGTTAAGGTTTTGTTTACTGTGTGTGATTTATTTAAAACAAAGCACGTTCATTGTAAAGTTGTTTTGTTTGTTAAGGATTTGTTTACTGTGTGCGATTAATTTAATGGAAAGCACATTCACTCTTCCCCCCAACCCCCCCCCCCCCCCCCCGACGGTTATGTTACGAACCGTCACATTTGACTCACGTCATAACCGTCATCACCAATTCTGAAACCGGCACACCCCTACAGTCTTCATATCCATTTATTTTGAGGTGCTCATTTTCGCAGGAGATGCTTGGAGAGCTGTTTACCCCAGTGGAGACACCAGAGGCCCCGAACAGAGGGTTCTTCAAGGGCTTATTTGGAGGCGGCGCTCAGTCCTTGGACAGAGAGGACCTGTGTAAGTATTAATCTGTCATTTACACCTACAATATGCTATCAATGTTTCTTGAATCACTAAATAGAAGAAGCGCTCTAATCAGTGGCTTAGCCACGAGGGGGCCTGGGTGGGCCTAGGCCCCCTCATTTACATGTCCGGCCCCCTCAGATTTCTGATTGCTTAAAAAAAAATTAGGAGGCAAATATTTTTTTAGTGATTATGTGAATTACACTGCGCAAACCAAAGTAATACTACCCATCGGATGAAGAAGAAGGGTTTCCTCTCAGTCTCCACAGTAAAATATATTTTATTTTATTTTATTTTATTTTTCGTGTTCGCATTTATGAGGAAAAAACAATGTTTACGGACGTGACAGTTCTCCGTTACGGACGTGAGCGCTCTAAAAGCGGCACTAAAATATGCTTTAAAACTTTCACAGAGGCATCAAACAGAAAGTACAAAACCTTTCTTTAATCTGAATTTCGTTTTGTATTAATTGTATCTTAATTTTAATCAATGTTTCATCAACCAAATGCCTGGATTTAATAAATAAGTAAATATAGCAGACGATAGATAGGAAACGGAGGCACCGGCGCGTGAACTGGAGCGCGTCTCATAAATGAACCGAAACTCAGCATATAAGGTAGTCTACTTGCCTCACATGTCTGCTTTTAAACAGAACAATTCAAAACGAAAGAAAACAGACTACAGACTGCTCTCTGCTTGTGTAATCCTAATGAAATGTGCATTTCTCTCTGGCGCGTTCACATGAAGATCGCGAGTCAGCATCGTCAACTTCATCTTAGCCGACAAAGAAAACACTTCTTTATTAATAAACAATTAAAATATCTCCTTGCTATATTTTACATATTCATAATCATTACTTTTGCCAGTTCTTTTTGACAGCTTTTACAAGCCTTTTAGGTGCTTTATTGGCACTGGCAGCGCCACCCTTACATGTTACATGAGTCGCCATGCACGGTATCACGTCCGCACCCACCAGAATAGGCCTGTATATATAAAATTCTGGCTATATATATATATATATATATATATATAGCCTATATATATATAATGTTGCCCCCTCATTTAAAGACGGGACCCCCCAAAAATAAAATTCTGGCGACGCCCCTGGCTCTAATGTAAAAATTCTTATTTGTTGATAATTATTGTGGCTGATATCTATACTGTTTTCATTCAAATGTTCATTTTGTCCAATATCCGTGTCTATTTTCAATCAAACTTTTAAAAAATGTAATAAAACATTTCATCAGCTTGTTGAATAGGTCTAAAACCTGGTTCTCAACCGGGGGGCTCAGTGATCCTCCAGGGGGCCCGTGAGAACTTAAAATTAATTTAAATATATGAATATAATTAATTATTTGTATTATTAATACATTAAATAAAAAAAAAAAATAAAGCACCACGTCTCTTGTACGTATTCTGTGTTTGTTTTGGAGCAGCCCAAGCCATTTCTCATTGTGCTGTGAGAAATACAGACTGAACTGCGGTTCGAAACACCCAACCGCTTCATGATTTTAGGATACGCAAATTATATCTCTCAGTTGGATAATGAAAACCAGTGTCGCTAATAAAGTGTTGATGGATGACGATGACGTCGAACTAGGCATGTGCGGGTCCGTCATTACTGAAGCGCAAACAAACCATATATGTGTGCTCTCGGCTCACTGATCGCTATGACATCGTATTTCTGTATGAACAGTTCAATATATTTGCGTAGTTGTCAAAATGAATCCGTTTCATAACGCATGTTCGCCGAAGAAGCTTACTTGTAGAAGTTTGTGAGGATCAGTGGTATTTATGGACACGTCAGTCGCTCCAAACATTGACAAAACAAAATCATGTTCTGTACGATCAGCCCCTTACGCCTGTCATTCAGAAGTCAAATGTCAGATTGGACTGTGAATCTAAAGCGCTTCTCATTTTGCGGATGAAGAAAACTGTGCAGCGTTTAAAGGTCATTTCTATTGATTGACATCAAACAGTTTACCAGAATTTTGGTTCTGATGTGTGAATTGTATCTTAATGGTAAAAAGACAGAACACTGTTGCTTGTGTGAGCAGCTCAAGTGTGTATTTACCTGAAAAGTCAATCTGGTAATATTATGATAATTTACCATATTTATTGTGAAAGGACCATTGATGGCAAAAAGAATAACCTTTTTTAAGAGTGTAGAGAAGAACAATATATAATGAATCTCACAAAAAGATGTCCGGCCATATTTCATCCCAAACTCAAATGAAACCTATTTTAGGATTGTGTTTTTAGGCACAATAATATATATATATATATATTTTGTGACGTTATTTTCATGGCAATTAAGCAGATTTCACTCCAAATTCTCATTAATGTAATGCAGATTTTTTTTTAATCTCATGTGTTCTTTCCCCTACCATATCCTATATTAATTTTTTCTATTTTATTCACACATTTGTTGATATTTTATTATATTTATTTTTTTATTATTATGTGTACGTCCGTAATTCCTTGTTGGTTCTGTTTCTGGGATGAGGAACTAAGAAAAACATTTCACTACATTACATCATATGTATGTGACAAATAAAGAACAATTTATAATAACAATTTCAGCATTGTTGTTATAAAAACCCTTCTTGGGCAAATACAAATTTTAGGTGTGTCTTTTCATACTTTAAAACTGCCTAGTTTCAAGATCTCTCGTTCTGTTCTGGTCTACAGTTGGAGAGGTGACTGCTGGGAAGGCTTCACGCAGCCTGGCGCAGCACATCCCAGGTCCAGGTGGCATGGAGGGCATGAAGGGGGCCGCGTCTGGTGTGGTGGGAGAGTTGGCACGGGCAAGGATAGCTCTGGATGAGAGAGGGCAGAAACTAGGCGAGCTGGAGGAGAGGACAGCAGCCATGATGTCCAGCGCAGACTCCTTCTCCAAACACGCACATGATGTGAGATGATCACTTGCGATTCAACATGCAAATTTCATGCAAAATCAAGCAAGCTTGCATTTTTTGTCTTGTTTCCGCAATTGTTCTGCAAAAAAAATGTTAACCTGAAAGGGGGGAAAGCAATATTAGCTAAAATATTCAGTTGTGGTTTGCACCTATGCGAAGCACCAGGACACCTGGTTTTATACAAGTGTTTTAAAAGGAAAGAACATTTCTGTCACAAGGCTCATTTGAGCGACAGATAGGGTAATATTTAATATTGAATGATATCTTCCAATCATTCTTCACGACATACACTTGCCTATTGCCATTTAAACCTGTTCCCTTCCAAAAGCTGCTGTTTGGTGGAGTTTATGTCCCCATTAAACAGTACTGCATATTTTACATAAAATGCTAATAAACTTTCATGCCACATGGTTTATTCATGCATAGATGTACTCCTAATAACAAAAAGTCATAATGACTAGTACCTAAGAATCATTGATTTGAAATTTTTACAAATTCAAAGGCAAATTCCCATGTTCACAGTCATGTTTTCTCAACTTTAATCAAAGGTTGCATAAAAATTCATCAATTAGCAATTAGTAAGTATTAGTATTTATTAAATTGAAGTATTAGTATATATACATTTACATTTTATATACATTTTATATTCTCTGTGATACATGTGTAAAACCATTAAATTAGTTTATGTCCCTCAAATTTGAACATGAATATATGGACATGAAAATGTTTATTAAAAAAAAATTAAAAAGCCTATTGCTTGTATTAGACCAGCCACTAGTCAGGTTGCTGTAATTACATGAAAAATTGAGAGGCCACAGCGTTTGACCACTGGATTTACAGAAATCATTTCAATTTTAAGATGTGTTTTCTCAGCATTGCAACATTGCATATCGAATCAACCCCTGAAAATTACATTATTTTAATTGTCATCAGTGAGTCATTGAACCATGTATTGCTATGTCTTTGGGAGGCTTTTTTCTTTCAAATACATTTTTGTTTTAATTTGTTATTTTAAAAAGATTTCGATTTTATTTATTTATGTAATTAATGCATGTGAGACCAGAACCACGATTTGAGTAATTAAGTGTTCACGTAATTGTACTCTCACTGAAACTAAATACATCATGATTATTGGTGGGTTTTCACTGCAAAACAAGAAACACAAAAATGCTGCAGATATCACCACCATTTCTAGAGATTTTAGGCCTCAAAAATCTGAAAAGCTCCTGCTGGGACTGAGATTTGCTTTGGTTGTGTATTGATATTGAGTAGGTTGGTTGGCAGTAGTAAGTAGGCACTAGGTTTTGAGATGCCATAAACCATCTGTCTTCCTTCACCAGATAATGCTGAAATACAAGGACAAGAAATGGTACCAGCTCTGAGGTCCCTGCAGGGAGTCAGCGGACCTTCCTGTGAAGACAGCAGATCCATCGTCTCTCCTCCGTTTCTTCCTTCTCTTCCTGTATCTGTATCTCTCTCTCTCTTTCTCTCTCTCTCTCTGTGATGTCCAGAGACTGCCACTCTCGTCATGCGGCATTGCCTCGAGCTGAGGAGCTGCGGAAAGACAAGGGGAGACAGGAGGGGAAGGAATGGGACAGGCGAAACGCATCAGGGCGGGATTTCCTTCCCCTCTCAGTGGCAGTTGTGTTTTCCTCTCCGTGTATCTTGTCTTGGAGTTGGGAGAGGGGGTCCGTCACTGGTGCTGCCCCCTGTGTC